>SJYQ01013195.1:38893-79822 GCA_006410935.1 Redunca redunca
TCACGTCCATCGAGTCAGTGATGCCATCCATCCATCTCATCCTGGGTCGTCCCCTTCTCCTCCCGCCCCCAGTCCCCCCCAGCATCAGAGTCTTTTCCAATGAGTCAACTCTTCGCATGAGGTGGCCAAAGTACTGGAGTTTCAGCTTCAGCATCATTCCTTCCAAAGAAATCCCAGAGCTGATCTCCTTCAGAATGGACTGGTTGGATCTCCTTGCAGTCCAAGGGACTCTCAAGAGTCCTCTCCAACACCACAGTTCAAAAGCATCAATTCTTCGGTGCTCAGCCTTCTTCACAGTCCAACTCTCACATCCATACATGACCACAGGAAAAGCCATAGACTTGACTAGACGGACCTTAGTCGGCAAAGTAATGTCTCTGCTTTTGAATATGCTATCTAGGTTGGTCATAACTTTTCTTCCAAGGAGTAAGCGTCTTTTAATTTCATGGCTGCAGTCACCTTCTGCAGTGATTTTGGAGCCCAGAAAAATAAAGTCTGACACTGTTTCTACTGTTTCCCCATCTATTTCCCATGAAGTGATGGGACCAGATGCCATGATCTTTGTTTTCTGAATGTTGAGCTTTAATGCTCCCTAATTTCAATCCTTCCAGACCTTGCTCCATGCAGTCCTTGCTCTGCCCAAATACCATGTTTCATTTAGAGCACTGGTCAGAATCAGTATCTCACTTGTTTGTTATCTGGCTCCTCCATTGAAAATATGAGCTTCATGTTGGCAAAAATTTGTCTGTCTTGTTCAGGCTGTGCCTCCAGGGTCTAGCTCAGTGCCAGGTATTGGCATGTGTGCTTAGTTGCTCCAGTCGTGTCTGACTGTTTCTGACCCCATGGACTGTAGCCCGCCAGGCTCCTCTGTCCATGGAGATTCTCCAGGCAAGAATACTGGAGTGGGTTGCCTTGCCCTTCTCCAGGAATCTTCCCAACCCGGGGATCGAACCCACGTTTCCTGTGTCACAGGTGGCTTCTTTACCCACTGAGCCACATGGGAAGCCCGCCTGGTATTCAGTACCTGCTTAAAAAAGTGTTTGTTAAATAACTGAATACATGCATGCATGCTTGGTTCCACAGATTCACCTTGATGGGGAGGAAGAGATAGGAAATATTTGCCATAAAGGACAAGAGACACAGCTGGAAAAGGCAGTCCTCCCCTTTTTTGCAGGCTCTTACCTGGGAGCCATGGCACAGAATGTCCTGTAGAGGAGGTGACTGCAGCTGGCCATGCTCACCACAAGCCTGGGGTGAGTCAGGGCAGCAGACAGTTGACCTGGCTGGTATTCTCTGCTGGCCCAGGCCTGGGTGCCGTGCTCACCCTATTTGCAGGTCCCTCTCGGGGCCATGTCAGGTCATAGACTGCTCTTGGCCAGGGTTGTTGGGCGGAGGTATCGGGTCAGGGTTACCTCTTCCTCTTTCAGACATGAACCACCCATTGATTTGAAGGCTTGTGGAGGGAGGGAGGCAGTCACCTGTGAAAGGCCTGGCTTCTCCAGTTTTTCCTGAAAGGCTTTCGAGTGCCCTGCTACTAATTAAGTGGTAGCACTGACAGCAAGTGCTAGTTGCTCAGCTGTGCCCGACTTTGTGACTCCCCAAAGGGTAGCCCACCAGGCTCCTCTGTCCATGGAATTCTCCAAGCAAGAATACTGGAGTGGGTAGCCATTCCCTTCTCCAGGGGGTTTTCCCAGCGCAGAGATGGAACTCAGGTCTCCCGCATTGCAAGCAAATTCTTTACCATCTGAGCCACCAAGGAAGCATGTCTCCTGCACTGGCAGGTGGATTCTTTTGCTGCTGAGCTACCAGGGAAGCCAGCATTAACAGCAAATGTGTATTTGCTTCATGCTGGGACTGCTCAGTGTTTCTTGTGTATCAAGAGCTCTCATTCCCACAGCCACTGAGGTAGAGTAATGATGCTCACAGATTGTTTGACACTCTTCCCACGGCGAACTGGGGTCCGTGTGCCCTCCCCTGGAATCTGGATGGCCCCCTGCCCCCTCTGATCCATAGAATATGGCAGAAGTGCTGACAGGCCAGCTCTAAGCTGACTTTGGAAACCCTGGCTCTTGGACACTCACTCCTGGGGAACCCAGACACCACACGGGAGATTTGCCTGCTCTGCCAGAGCAACCATGGGGAGACCCCTGAGACTACAGAGAGGGACAGGGCCACCTCCAGCTGTTCCTTGTGGGGCATCAGACCCGGCAGAGAGCAAGCCATCTTGGATCCCACCACCCCACCTGGGTGTCATCCCAGCGACACCACGTGGATCCGAGTACTGCGCAGCTGAGCCTGCTTAAATTCTTGACCCACAATCTTTTTTTTTTTTTAAGTGAAGTACAGTTGATTTACTGTCCCACAGTCTTGTGAGCAAGCTAAAATGACTATTTCAAGTCACTACATTTTGCATAGTTTGGATTCGGCAATAAATAACTAGAACAGCCACCCTAACTGAAACCAGGGACTTGCTCGAAGTAGCACAATCATAGAGTTGGATGTGAAACTCGAGCCCAGGCAGTCTGGCGCCAGAGCCTGGGCCATTCCTATAGGGGCACACCAGGCTCTACTCCTGGTGTCAGCAGCCAGCAGAGAGTTCTGCCTGCCCTGGGCTTCTTAGAGTCGGGATGGCTTAGCGCTTAGCGCCTTATTCTTCTCTGCCAAATGACTAGGGCTGAACTAGGTTAAGGGCTTCCCAGGGGGGCGCTAGTGGTAAAGAACCCACCTGCCAATGCAAATGATGCGGATTTGATCCCTGGGTCGGAAAGATCTCCTGGAGGAGGGCATGACAACCCACTCAGGTATTCTTGCCTGGAGAATCCCATGGACAGAGGAGCCTGGAGGGCTGTGATGCACAGGGTCCGAAAGAGCCAGACACGACTGAAGTGGACTTTGCTCGCACGGACTAGGTTAGAAATCCAAAGCAGAGTTTCTCGACCTGCTTTTTGGCTGGATAATTAGGCCAGATAATTCTTCACTGTGGGCTGTGTTGAACCCCCGTTGAGTGGTTCCAGCCCCTCACTGTGACAGGCAGAGATGTCTCCTGACACTCCCTGAGCCGCCCGTAGCCGAGAACTGTCTGCAGTCCCTTCTAGCCATGCCGTCACGGCTTCCTCCCCTCAGCAGCGCTGCCCCCTCTTTTTCTTTTTTTAATTTTTATTTATTTATTTGGCTGTTCCAGGTATTTTGGGGCATACGGGATCTTTTTCCGTTGTCTCACGCGGGATTCTCCAGGCAAGAATACTGCAGTGGGTTGCCATCTCCTTCTCCAGAGGATCTTCCTGACCCAGCAATCAAACCCCAGTCTCCTGCATTGCAGGCAGATTTTTTACTGACTGAGCTACAAGGGGAGCTCTAATTCCCTGACCAGAGATCAAACCCAGGGCCCTGCATTGGGAATGCGGAGTCTTTGCCACTGGACTGCCATGGAAGTCCCCTCCTTAGCTACTCTTAACTCTTGTTTAAATTTGAGGAGGTATGCAACCCCGTCCAGTGTTCTTGCTTGGAAAATTCCATGGACAGACGAACATAGCCGGCAATAGTCCATGGGGTAGCAAGAGTCAGACATGACTGAGCATGCGCGTTGCGTCTCCTCTCCTCCATGACTCCTCCTCTCAGCCTCTTTGCCCCTGGGGTGAATTATGTGCCCCTCTTGTGCTCCATCAGGCCTGGGGGACTTTCTGTGGTATGATGTGGAGATGAGCCTGTGTCCCTGCTGGCCCGTAAGCTCCATCAGGACAGACTATGCCTTGATTGTCTTTGTACCTGAAGTATTGAACACCAGTCCTGGCTGGCTCAGGGTTGGTGCTCAGCAAATTCTTATTAGAACAAGGAATGAATGAGGCGGTACCTGGTGGTCCTTTGTGGAACGTGGGCTGTGTGTCAGGCTGAAGCCAGTTTGAATCTTGGCTCTCTGTTTGCTAGCAGCATTCAAGTTGGCAAAGTTACATAACCTCCTCAACATTCCTCTCTGGAACAGAGACAGTGAAATCTCTACTTCACTGGGAAAGAAAAGGAGAGAATAACACAGAAAGGAAGTGATTTCTCTTAATTGCTTGGCACAGTTTGACACAGTCAGTGCTCAGTAAGTGGTCTCTTTTAGAAAACAAATGCATGTTAGCATTTCATGTTTCCTCCCCCTTCACGTGACTTATTCTGCCCCTGCAGTTCTGCAAGCCGAGTTTGTTGGCACAGACACTCTTAGAAAGCCTCTTCTTTCTCTTTTCCTTGAGACTGCCTCAGTGCTGTTGTGGGCTTTACTCAGTCCTGGATTCAAATCTGTGCAGCTTTCTCAGCATTGTTGCCAGGTGCCATCCCATCTCTACATCCTCTGACAGACCCAGAGAGCAAGGGGCAGGGCACCTGAAGCCTTAGGGAGGCCTTGTGACTTGAGGCTGGAGAGAAGTGAGGCTCAGGTGATCAGGTGTGGACCTTATCCTCAGACGGGCTGGACTGGGAACCAGAGCACAGGAGACCGTGGCAGACTGTGGCGAGCTGTAGGGCAGCAGGCTGTGCTTGTAACCCTTCCGCCCTCTTCTGGGGACACCAGTGTGCATGGCTGTTGCTAGCAGGGAGAATAGTTGCGTCTCGTTCATGGATAATCACAGTGGTATTCAACAAGGCTGTTATGGTAAGGGTATTTATGATCTTGATTAATAAGAAATCTGGCAGAAAGACTGCTCCAGGATTGGTTAATTTATTTAACAGTGTCATCAAAGACCCAGATTCTTTTTGACTTGACTGTGTTGGCTTGTCTGGTTCCCCTGGTCTCAAAGTGGCTGCCATAGTTCCAGGCTTCACACACAGTCATGTGCAGAGGCAAAAAAAAGCAGGGGTGGGGCACTCTTTCTTGCTTAGTCTCTTATCTCTTTTATTAAAGAGTTAAAAAAAAATGTTCCCAGGAGCCTCCCCGGCTGTCTTCCTTTGTGTCTCATTGCGTTGTTTCACATGTCCATCCTAACCCCACTCCTGGAGGCTCAGATCGGTTCCTGAAGTGCACAGATCCTTGGGGGAGAGTGACCAAAATTTGGGTGCTGTTGAAGAGTGGACAGTCAGGTAAATGTTGGTTAGGATTTAGCAGGGTCTGCTATACAAAGTTATCCTGTTTTTTGGGAAAAAAACAAAATGTGGAAAAAGAAACACATGAAAGAAACATGTGCGATAAATGTGAAAGGGGCCTAAACCCATGCATAAGGGAAGGGACCTGTTCGTTGGCAAGAATTCAGAGGTGCTTCAGAAAACCTGCATGGAGCTCAAACTGATCACAGTTTGTGTGTATGGCACAGTCGGTCTCAGATTTTAAAAGGGGTTTCTCTCTTCCCAAAGTCAGGAGCTTTAACTGCTTTATCATATACTAACTGTGTAGCCTCAGGCAAATTAATTAGCCTTTTCTGAGTCTCAGTTTCCTCTTAGACAAAATGGGAATAATTATATATTTTCAGTCTTGATTTCTTAGTTCTTTTCGTTATGTTTTTGAAAAAAAATTTTATTGAAGTATAGTTGATTTACAAGGCTGTGTTAATTTCTGCTGTACAGCAGAATGATTCAGTTATGTATATCTCTGTGTGTATATGTATATATATTCATTTTCATATTATTTTCCATTATGGCTTATCAGGGAATATTGAATATGGCTCCTAAATGGGGATAATTATAAACCTTCCTCCTAAGGGTTGTTGTGAGAATTAAATGGGGTAGAGTATACCCCAGGGGCTGGAGTATGGCATCCAGTAAATATTATTATTATGGTTGTTATTGTGTTATTACATCATCATCATTTATATTATCATTATTATCTTTGTCATTATCTTTGCATCTTCAGCACTTAAGTTGAGGTACATGTTATTTGTTTAATATATTTTATTGAATGAAGATGAGTGTAGGAATGAATGAACCCGGAAAGGGTATGTAAGTGTTAACTAATGGTCATAAAACTCATTATAAAGCAGGCTAACAGTGCAGGGAGACGTAACAAGATGGCAGGGTGTGTGGCTGGTTTCCCCAAGGGAGGTGCCGAGAGCAGGGCCGCAGAGTGAAGCGTTCCTGTGGGGTGGGGCAGGCGGGCAGCCTTGGGCAGGAGTCTCTGAGACCATCCGTCTAGGATGGTGAGAGCTGAGGAAGGAGACAGGGAAGGGGAACATTTTCAGGTAGAGGTCCCCCCTCCTCCTCAGACCTGACAGCTTAGAAATTGCGAGCAGCGAGGACGTATCCTCAGGGAGCTGAGATCTGGTTTGGTTTTTAGATCCGTGGCTTACTTAGTTCCTCAGGTCCCAGCTCAATTCCAGCATCCGTTTGATTCTTGCAGGAAAGTGGGCAGCTGCCGCCGCGCCAAGCCCACACATCTGCAGAAGCGGTCGCTCCCTTAACCCGCTCTCTATGACAACGATTGCATGTGTTCTGGGGTGGGGGCCAGCTGACTCAGGAATTAATCAAACCCTTTTATGCCAGTTCTCATCAGCTTTCAAAGGGTCTTTACACAGAACACTCCACACTGAGTAGCGGATGAATATTCATAGATACGGTTTCTCCACCGCTGATCCGGAAGGACCCGCCTTCAGAGCTGCTGGCTGTCTCTGGGTGCAGGGACCGCCTTTGGCCTTTGTGCTTACTGCCGAGAAGAGGGAAGTGAGTCAGCCTTTGACACTGGTGACATGTGTCCTCCCCCATCCATGCGCCACTTGTCAGAGGCCACGCAGTGCTGGGGAAGGGTCAGAGGGTTTCCAAGCAGAGCCCTTGTCTGCAGTGTGTAGAACACAGGTCGGCTCATGTCTTCTGCACAGCTGACCCAGGTTATACCCATTTTCTCATAACCTGCTTCTCGTGCATTTGCCCTCTGCCTGATCTGCCATCCTCGGCATGCTGGTTGGACACCGCCTTTCAGTTAGAATAACTTCCACAACACTTCCCTTTTGGCTCAGCCGGTAAAGAATCCGCCTGCAATGCAGGAGACGCAGGTTGCATTCCTGGGTCAGGAAGATCCCCAGAAGGAGGAAATGGCAACCCATTCCAGCATTCTTGCCTGGAGAATCCCATGGACAGAGGAGCCTGGCGGGCTGCAGTCCAAAGTGTCGCAAAGAGTTGGACACGACTGAGAGACTTAGCAGGCACATTATAGTTCGTGAGTGGCTTTCATCCATGTGATCTGATTCCCTGGACCACCCTGAGGGGAAGGCAGGGCAAGGATAACAGAACCTATTGCTTGAGGAAGACACCCGAAGCTCAGAGAGCGAGGTAGTCATCGCCAGGCTGAGGCGAAAGGAGAACTGGCAATCCTGAGCCCCGCCCACCGCCCTCCCATCATTCGCAAGGGTTCCAGCCACTGGCCCTGAAAGGCTCATAAGCTCAAAAGCTCTGAATAGTCTTTTTCTTTTTTTCTAACAAATACAGTTGATTGACAATGTTGTGTTAGTTTCTGGCATATAGCAAAGTGATTCAGTTACACACATATGTTCTTTTCCATTATAGCTGATTACAGGATCTTGAATATAGTTTCCTGTGCTATACAGTGGTACCTTGTTTGTTTATATATATAATAGTTTGTATCTGCTAATCCTAAACTCCTAATTTATCCCTTCCCATCCCCTTTCACCTTTGGTAACCTTAAGTTTATTGTCTATGTCTATGTGTGAATCCATTTCTGTTTTGTAAATAAGTTCATGTGTATCATTTTTAGATTCCACATATAAGTGATGTCTTAGGATATTTGTCTTCCTCTGACTTCACTTAGTATGACAATCTCTGTGAAAGTTGCTCCGTCGTGTCCAACTCTTTGTGACCCCTGGACTATGCAGTTCATGGAATTCTCCAGGCCAGAATACTGGAGTGGGTAGCCTTTCCCTTCTCCAGGGGGTTTTCCTAACCCAGGGATCAAACCCAGGTCTCCTGCATCACAGGGAGATTCTTTACCAGCTGAGCCACAAGGGAAGCCCACACCCTAATCTCTTTAGGTCCATCCATATGGCCACAGATGGCATTATTTCATGTCCTGAGGACATGAAACCATTTTTGAGTTCTTCTAAGGGTCTAAAGCAGTTGGTCATGTTCTATTCTGAAATAGGCCTCCCAAGGGGTGACCATGCACAGCGCACTTTCTGAGCCCACGGTGACTCCAGTGGGCTTGTTCTCTCTGAGCCTCATTCCAGTGTTCTTCTGGATGCTACTCAGACAGCACCCAACAGCCTGCTGCCGCCCAGCGCTCCTTCTCAGGTGTCTTCAGGGCTGCCCCTTCTCGGGGAACTGGCTCTCCTCAAACATTTCCCCTGCCCAACAGGCGCTTCCCTACAATGCTTGTGAGGGCACGCAGGGCAGCCGGATGGCAGACAGTTGAGTTTTATCCCTCAAAATTACAAATGCATTAGGCCGCAGGTCCATCAATCTCACTGCTGGGAATTTTTCTATACGTAGCTTTCATATATACAACAGGCGAATGTATTAATATAAGATTTTCCGCTGTAGCCCTTTTCTGTAATAGCAAAAATCGAACACAGTCTAAGGGACCATCTACAGAGGACCAGATAAATGAATTGTGATGGAACCACATAAACCCTACATAGTTATAAAAATGAATGAGGAAGTTCTTAGTAAACTGAGAGAGAATGATTGCCAGCAAAAATGCAAAACAGTGTATACAGTTGGCTACAGTTTGTGTAAGGGATGGGGAATGAGCATTTTCATATTTACTTGTATTTGCATAAAGGAACACTGCAGAGATACTGAGAAGCTAGTGAAATGCTTACCTTGAGGGGTGGAGGGTGGGATGGATGGTGTGGTAGTAAGCAAGAGAATGGTAGAGTTTTCAGTGGGCACATTTTATTCTCATTTTGAGTTTGGATTCTGCTCAAGTACACACATATCTAGGAAGCCTCCACCTTGGCTGACCAGGAGGGGGAAAGTTTTACTTATTTGTTTAGACGGATCGTTGTCATTACATTCAGCAAATTTCCCCCCTACCAGCTGCCAAGGCAGAGGCTTCCTAGGTATGTGTGCACTTGAGCAGAATCCAAATCCTTAACCCCTGAGCCATCAGCCAGGTATCTTGCTCAAGTCATACTTAACAGGAGCCAGTCAGGAGGGAATGTGTCCCCTCCAATGTAGATGGGATAAAAAGTAAGGCATATCCTGAGCTGGGCAGGAGCAGGATCGATTGCAGGATTGAGATGCTGCCCAAGGCTCTTGTGATGACTTTGGGATTTTGTGGAATGCAAGGCCTCACCCTTCGGAATTCCCAGGTCATCTTTCTGCTATGTTATGGCTTGACTGAGTCCTGTGGCACCGAGATAATGCCACTCGAAGAGTTAGTGGGCATTTGGATGCCAGCTCTGCTGCCAGCCCTGGCCCCGCCTGCAAAGAGGCCTGGTCTGACCTGGCTTCTGAGAGGGAGGTCTTGGCACCAACTGTTCTGTTCTATTATTGGGCGATGCTGAAGGCCTCAGAGCACCCCAGGGCATCAAGTTTTCCCACTTAGCAACCACCAGGTACCTGACTGCTCTGGCCCTGCCCAGGGGCGGCTAAATCATTCAGCTGCCCCTTAACCCCCCTCCCTGCTAACAAAGACCATGCCCTCTCCTCTTGTTATTGGTCCAGATTCAATTCAGGAAGCCGCCTGTGTCTTCATCTTACTTGACAGAATGAGTCCAGCCTTCACCAGGAGCGCTGGTGGGAAGCCCTGATGGTCCTCCCTGCTTCTCCTTCTCGACCTCCACCTCACTGAGCCATGTGGACAGATGTGGGAGTAACTTTGTCATTCTTACAGTTTTCCTGAGGCAGTGAAAATAAGGTAGAAAAGTAGCAGATTTTTCCTGCCAGGCAGAATAGGCTTGCCCTTCACAGTTTAGAATGGCTCCAAGTTGGCTTCATTGGTTAGGCGTTTTGAACCATGTGCTTAGCACACGCTCTGCACCCATGATCACTCAGTAAGTGCTTGGGGACGGAGTGGGGCACGCTGGGACCTCTGGCCTCCTCCTTCAGGTGTAACAGAAATGCACAAGGAAAGTGGGGTGTGCTGAGCAAAGGGGCTTAATTTGGCAGATCTGCTCTTTCATTTACCTCCACCATGAATGACAGAAAGGGATGTTTTCCTCGGTTTCTTATTTTTCTCCTTTTATCCTAATAGAAGAAATACTTCTTTTGCTTATTCCTGCTTTTTCAAAAATATCTAAATAGGTCAAAAGAAGACTAGACAGCTTAATAGAGAGCACGCTGAGTTGAAAGTCTAGGCTTATGAGTCTGTGGTTTATCAGTCTGTGGGCCTCAGTGTCCTACCTGAGTAATGGGCAGCATGAATCTCTTTTGAATGTTATGAAGGACGTTGTGAAAAGGGATGAGCTGGTTCTCCACCTCTGTGGTCCCTCTCTTCTTGTCCCTGCCCATCGTGTTTTCTCCCTGGTACTGCCATAAGGCCCCTCAGAACGCCCTGTGTTAAAGTCTGTGCAGTCTGGGCTTCCCTGGTGGCCCAGTGGTTAAAAATCTGCCTTGTAATGCCAGGGACATGGGTTCAGTCCCTGGTCAGGGAAGATCCCTTATGCTGTGAGGCAACTGAGCCAGTGCACCGCAACTACTGAGCCTTTGATCTGGAGTCCCCAAGCCACAGCTCCTGAAGCCCTCACGTGCTTGAGCCCGTGCTCCACCAGCAGAGGAGCCAGCGTAAGGGAAAGCCCGCACACCACGACTAGAGAGCAGCCCCGCCCTCTTGCAACTAGAAAAAGCCTGCACACAGCGGTGAAGACGCAGTGCAGCCAAAAATTAAAAGACAAATATTAAAATACATCCCCTGCAGTCTGTGTCTTCAAGGCGCTCCCTGTTTCTAACAGGAAGGAAGCAAAGCCCATACTGACAGAAAAGCCCGAGAAGAAACAGATGCTACACCCTTAACAAGGTTAGAGTCGTGGTGCAGTAGGACAGTGACAGAGGAGCCCACGGGGCAGAGTCGGGAGTGGCTGGAAGGTGCAGAGACAGGACCTCACAGCCAACTGTCTCAGGGGCAGGGCTGGGAACCTGCCTTCCTGCCTTCCCCTTCACGGTAGGAGTTAGTGAGGAGGGAGCTGCGTGTTGAACTTTTGCTGGGGACACTCACCTGCAGGCATGTGGAATGGCTGAACACGAAACAGCGAGCCAGCAGGCCCTTCTGTGGAAGCACAGACCTTCCTGCAGGCAGGGCCCAGCCCCTCAGCTGCCAGGTTGTGAGCTTTAGGCCGGTAGGACCCGAGCAGACATTCAGGGATGGGAAGGAGAGATGGCAGAGCCTACTTCTCAGCCAGAGAGGACAGTGTGGCACAGAGAGCTATGGGGGCTAGGTGCTTGGGGAGGAGGGGTCAGGGTGCTGAGCACGCCCCCACCTAGGTTAGCACCTAGCCAATGTCTCTGAAGCAAGGAGCCCCAGCTGACTCCCAGTCCTGCAGAAGACCGGAACGGGGCATGCCTGTGTTATGAGTGTTATTTTTCATCATTTGTCACTGCTGTCACCAGGCGGCTGCATGTGGGAGCAGGGTCTTTGTCTGGGTGTGCTGGTGCCCGCCCACGACCGTGGCCAGCCCCTTAGACAGGCTGGTCTGAGTCAGCCCAGTGTCCCAGCTCCCAACCACAGGAGAGGTTCCGGTGGGTGTGCTGTCCCTGCACTTGTGGGAGGTGTTGGTGAATCAAATCAGTGACCTTTAGTCCCTCCACTGCCTGCCCAGCTGCATGGCAGATCATTTCTCATAGTAACCCATGTCTAAGAATCTGTATTAGGTACATTTATGGTCACAAATAAGGCTAAGGAGAGAGTTTTTGAAAACCCCTGCTTCTTTAAAGTTGAGGCATCTGGAAAAGTGACAGCATCTCACTGTCACTTTTAATACAAACTGTGTTTGTGTTAAAAAACAACCTAGCTCACATGTTCCTGATGCATCTAGTTGTGTTTTCCAAAGTTCTGGAAGAAGAGAAACATAGTCAAATGTTAACCAATGTATGTACAATTATTAACCAATGTGTGTACAATACATGTATAAATTTTCCCTGAGAAAAAACTAGCTGTGGGTGAATCAGATTATAGTAAAACTTGAGGAGTTTGATGGCAAATTAATTGAACGTACTTCTAGTGAAAGGTTTGTCCTATTTCGCTTTTCATCTTAACTGGGACCCCACTCAGCAATTTGCACTTCGTGTTCATCATTGGGGTTTCTGTTGTGCTGTAGAGTCAGAGTTGAGTCTGTTCACAGACCATACGGGCTTGTTCATGATGGAGACTGAGTCTTCAGTAAACTAGGTAACTGGATGCTGCTAAATCACTTCAGTCGTGTCCGACTCTGTGCTACCCCATAGATGGCAGCCCACCAGGCTCCCCCGTCCCTGGGATTCTCCAGGCAAGAACACTGGAGTGGGTTGCCATTTCCTTCTCCAATGCATGAAAGTGAAAAGTGAAAGTGAAGTGGCTCAGTCGTGTCTGACTCTTAGTGACCCCATGGACTGCAGCCTACCAGGCTCCTCCATCCATGGGATTTTCCAGGCAAGAGTACCAGCGTGGGGTGCCATTGCTTTCTCTGAGGTAACTGGATGGAAAGGGAGAAATTTCATTATTTATCTGGAGGATTCCTTGGAGTCCCTGAATATCTGCTTTAGAAAAAAAATAACCAGAGGACTTCTAGGGCGTTCACATTTTATCTAAAAACACTTCTGGAACCACTAGTGCTGAGTCCTTCATTTCCCCGTGCAGCCCCAAGGCCTCTGAGCTGTGTCAGACTGCTGTTCATGTGTGTTGTGCGGAGGTACTTGTACTGGAGATGAGTTGGCAGTCATTGCTCTAATTTGTTCTTTAAGGAGAGTGAAGATGAAAGCTTGTTTTTGTTTAGAACGTTGGCTTGCTTTCACTTGAAACAGAGGAGAAGAAAGGCCGAAGTAATCAGGATGAGATCACAGGCAATAACTGATGTAGGAAATGTCTCCCCTAGCTCCTCTGAAATGAGTCTTCGTGGGTCAGGCCAAAGATGAAGATCAGGGTGAAATCTGCAAGACTTTTTAGCATGTTTTATAGGAAGAGCTTGACTGGTGGGTGAAATGAAGTTTTAGTACTGAATGACTTAGATCAAGGGTTCAAAAATCCTGTAATGGGATCAGGCATGTACATTAAATAGAGTGAGAAGGAATTATGGCTAACTGGAGCATCTAGGCCCTGCCCCAAGGGGAGGGCACTGGCATTAGTTCCAGCCAAGTGTCATCCAGTGAAGAATGTAGGTCTTGTGTTTCTCAATGTCACAGTTTTTCAAGAGAAGCTGGAAATCCAGCTTTTGCATGTGTATTTCTGATTTATTGAATGTTAAGCAACTAATTAAAAAATGTTTAAAACCTTATGAGGATCATCAAAGTATATTTGCAATCAGTATGTGGCCACTAGATAAACAAGAATAACACATACTTCTTTCTACAAAAATCTATGAAGTACCTTCTATGAGCAGCACCATGATCCTTTTTATGCATTGTTGGATTAAGTTTGCTAGTATTTTGTTGAGGAATTTTACATCTGTATTCATCAAAGACATTGGCCTTTACTTTTCTATTTTGGTAATGTCTTTGGTTTTGGGGCTTCCCTTGTGGCTCAGCTGGTAAAAGAATCTGCCTGCAATGCAGGAGACCTGGGTTCGATCCCTGGGTTGGGAAGATCCCCTGGAGAAGGGAAAGGCCGCCCACTACAGTATTCTGGCCTGGAGAATCCCATGGACTGTATAGTCCATGGGGTTGCACATAGTCAGACATGACTGAGCAACTTTGACTCTGACTTTCACTTTTCACTTGTCCAGTTTTGGTCAGGGTGATGGTGGCATCATAGAATGAACTTTGGGGGTATTCCCTCCTCCTCAGTCTTTTGGAATAATTTGAAAATGATAGGTAAAAGTTCTTCTTTGTAATTTTGGTTGAATTCCCCAGTGAAGCTGTCTGGTCCTAGACTTTTGTTTGTAGGAAGTTTTTATTTTTTAATTTTTTAAATTACAGCTTCTGTGTCACTTCTAGTGATTGATCTGTTCAAATTATCTGTTTGTTCTAGACTCAGTTTTGGCAGGCTGTATGTTTCTAGAAACTTGTACATTTCTTCTAGATTGTCTACTTTATTGACATTTAAATGTTCATAGTCTTTTCTTATGACTTTTTGCATTTCTGTGCTATCATTTAGTATTTCTTCTCTTTAACTTTTTATTCTGTTCATTTGGGTCTTCTGTCTTATCTTTTTGGTGAACCTAAGAAGAGATTTATCAATTTTGTTTATTCTTTCAAAAAAGCAGCTATTGGTTTCATTGATCCTTTCTTTTGTCTTTTTATCTCTATTTTACTTATTTTCTCTCTGATCTTAGTTCCTTCCTTTGTTGACTTTGGTTTTGTTTGTTCTTTTGCTAATTCTTTTCGGTGGTAGTTTAGGTTTTTGTTTGAGTTTTTTTCTTCTCTCTCAAGGAAGGCCTATATTGCTGTGAACTTCCATCTTAGAACTACTTTTGCTGAAGTCCATAGATTTTGTATTTTCATTGTCATTTGTCTTGAGATATTTTCTGATTTCCTCTTTGATTTTGTTGTTGACTCATTTTTTAAATAGCACTTTGTTTAGTTGCCACATGATTGTTTTTTTCCCTCATTTTTCTTTCTGTAGTTGGTTTCTGGTTTCATACCACTATGGTCAGTAAAGATGCTTGAAATAAACTCCATTCTCTTTAATTTGTTGAGACTTATGTTGTGTCCTAGGGTGTGGTTTATCCTAGAGAATGTTCCATGTGCATTTAAAAATAATGTGTACTTTACTTTTTCGGATGTAGTGTCCTGTAGATATCACTTAAATCCAACTGTTTCATTGTGTCATTCAGGATTTCTGTTACATTATTATTTTCTGTCTGTAAGGTCTATCCATTGATATCAGTGGGATGTTAAAGTCTCCTACACTGATTGTGATGCAAGAGGGCATCCGAGGGCAGACACACTGAAACCATACTCACAGAAAACTAGCCAATCTAATCTCACTAGGACCACAGCCCTGTCTAATTCAATGAAACTAAGCCATGCCCGCGGGGCAACCCAAGATGGGCAGGTCATGGTAGAGAGGCCTGACAGAATGTGGTCCACTGGAGAAGGGAATGGCAAACCACTTCAGTATTCTTGCCTTGATAACCCCATGAACAGGATGAAAAGGCAAAGTGACAGGATACTGAAAGAGGAATTCCCCAGGTCAGTAGGTGCCCAATATGCTACTGGAGATCAGTGGAGAAATAACTCCAGAAAGAATGAAGGGATGGAGCCAAAGCAAAAACAATACCCAGCTGTGGATGTGACTGGTGATAGAAGCAAGGTCTGATGCTGTAAAAAGCAATATTGCATAGGAACCTGGAATGTCAGGTCCATGAATCAAGGCAAATTGGAAGTGGTCAAACAAGAGATGGCAAGGGTGAACGTTGACATTCTAGGAATCAGCGAACTAAAATGGACAGGAATGGGTGAATTTAACTCAGATGACCATTATATCTCCTACTGCGGGCAGGAATCCCTCAGAAGAAATGGAGTAGCCACCATGGTCAACAAAAGAGTCCAAAATACAGTACTTGGATGCAATCTCAAAAACAACAGAATGATCTCTGTTCGTCTCCAAGGCAAACCATTCAATATCACAGTAATCCAAGTCTATGCCCCAACCAGTAAAACTGAAGAAGCTGAAGTTGAACAGTTCTATGAAGACCTACAAGACCTTTTAGAACTAACACCCGAAAAAGATGTCCTTTTCATGATAGGGGACTGGAATGCAAAAGTAGGAAGTCAAGAAACACCTGGAGTAACAGGCAAATTTGGCCTTGGAATGCAGAATGAAGCAGGGAAAGACTAATAGAGTTTTGCCAAGAAAATGCACTGGTCAAAGCAAACACCCTCTTCCAACAACACAAGACAAGATGCTACATGTGGACATCACCAGATGGTCAACACAGAAATCAGACTGATTATAGTCTCTGTAGCAAAAGATGGAGAAGCTCTATACAGTCAACAGAAACAAGACCAGGAGCTGACTGTGGCTCAGATCATGAACTCCTTATTACCAAATTCAGACTGAAATTGAAGAAAGTAGGGAAAACCGCTAGACCATTCATGTATGACCTAAATCAAATCCCTTATGATTATACAATGGAAGTGAGGAATAGATTTAAGGGCCTAGATATGATAGAGTGCCTGATGAACTATGGACTGAGGTTTGTGACATTGTACAGGAGACAGGGATCAAGACCATCCCCACGGAAAAGAAATGCAAAAAAGCCAAATGGCTGTCTGGGGAGGCCTTACAAATAGCTGTGAAAAGAAGAGAAACAAAAGCAAAGGAGAAAAGGAAAGATATATCCATCTGAATGCAGAGTTCCAAAGAATAGCAAGAAGAGATAAGAAAGCCTTCTTTAGTGATCAATGCAAAGAAATAGAGGAAACGAACAGAATGGGAAAGACTAGAAATCTCTTCAAGAAAATTAGAGATACCAAGGAAACATTTCATGCAAAGAAATAAGCTCGATAAAGGACAGAAATGGTATGGACCTAACAGAAGCAGAAAATATTAAGAAGAGATGGCAAGAATACATAGAAGAACTGTACAAAAAAGATCTTCACGACCCAGATAATCACGATGGTGTGATCACTAATCTAGAGCCATACATCCTGGAATGTGAAGTCAAGTGGGCCTTAGAAAGCATCACTATGAACAAAGCTAGTGGAGGTGATGGAATTCCAGTTGAGCTGTTTCAAATCCTGAAAGATGATGCTGTGAAAGTGCTGCCCTCAATGTGCCAGCAAATTTGGAAAACTCAGCAGTGGCCACAGGACTGGAAAAGGTCAGTTTTCATTCCAATTCCCAAGAAAGGCAATGCCAAAGAATGCTCCAACTACCACACAATTGCATTCATCTCACACTCTAGTAAAGTAATGCTCAAAATTCTCCAAGCCAGCCTTCATCAATATGTGAACCGTGAACTTCCTGATGTTCAAGGTGGTTTTAGAAAAGGCAGAGGAACCAGAAATCAAATTGCCAACATCCACTGGATCATGGAAAAAGCAAGAGAGTTCTAGAAAAACATCTACATCTGCTTTATTGACTATGCCAAAGCCTTTGACTGTGTGGATCACAATAAACTGTGGAAAATTCTGAAAGATGGGAATACCAGACCACCTGACCTGCCTTGCCTCTTGAGAAATCTGTATGCAGGTCAGGAAGCAACAGTTAGAACTGGACATGGAACAACAGACTGGTTCCAAATAGGAAAAGAAGTACGTCAAGGCTGTATATTGTCACCCTGCTTATTTAACTTCTATGCAGAGTACATCATGAGAAATGCTGGACTGGAAGAAACACAAGCTGGAATCAAGATTGCTGGGAGAAATGTCAATAACCTCAGATATGCAAATGACACCACCCTTATGGCAGAAAGTGAAGAGGAACTAAAAAGCTTCTTGATGAAAGTGAAAGAGGAGAGTGAAAAGGTTGGCTTAAAGCTCAACATTCGGAGAACGAAGATCATGGCATCCAGTCCCATCACTTCATGGGAAATAGATGGGAAAACAGTGGAAAGAGGGTCAGACTTTATTTTTTTGGGCTCCAAAATCACTGTAGATGGTGATTGCAGCCATGAAATTAAAAGATGCTTACTCCTTGGAAGAAAAGTTATGACCAACCTAGATAGCATATTCAAAAGCAGAGACATTACTTTGTTGACTAAGGTCCGTCTAGTCAAGGCTATGGTTTTCCCAGTGGTCATGTATGGATGTGAGAGTTAGACTGTGAAGAAGGCTGAGTGCCGAAAAATTGATGCTTTTGAACTGTGGTGTTGGAGAAGAGTCTTGAGAGTCCCTTGGACTGCAAGGAGATCCAACCAGTCCATTCTGAAGGAGATCAGCCCTGGGATTTCTTTAGAAGGAATGATGCTGAAGCTGAAAATCCAGTACTTTGGCCACCAGTACTTTGCGAAGAGTTGACTCATTGGAAAAGACTCTGATGCTGGAAGGGATTGGGGGAAGGAGGAGAAGGGGACGACAGAGGATGAGATGGCTGGATGGCATCACTGACTCGATGGACGTGAATCCGAGTGAACTCTGGGAGTTGGTGATGGACAGGGAGGCCTGGCATGCTGCAATTCATGGGTCACAAAGAATCGGACATGACTGAGCGACTGAACTGAACTGACACTGATTGTGTTCCTGTCACTTTCTCCGTTTTTTTCTGTTAGTATTTGTTTTATGTATTTAGGTACTCTCATATTGGGTACATATGTGTTAATGAGTGTAATATCCTTTTCTTGTATTGACTCCTTTATCATTATATGGTATTTATCTTTTTTATGGACTTTGTTTTATAGTCTGCTTTGTCTGATGTGATTATTGCTACCTCCACTTTCTTGCAGTTTCCATTTGCATTACATACCTTTTTTCATCCCCTCACTTTCCATCTATGTGTGTCTTTCAACCTAAAGTATGTCTCTTATGGACATTTTGTAGTTTCTTGGTTTCTTATCCAATGACAACTTTTTGACATATTGAAATTTAGGTACCAGAGGGACAGCTAGGTGGAGAGGTCCTGAATATGGGGAAAAAATATTACTCTAAAGCTTATGGAAGAAGTTAGAGCTAGAGATACGTGTTTTGGAGTCTTCTTTATCATGGTGATTAAGTTTGCGAGTAGATAAAATTGTTATGTAGTGGTGGAGAAGAGAGCCCTGCTGAAGAAACACTTTGGGAAATACCATGCTTAGGATGTCAGTTAGAGATTTTCCTGCAAATAGAGAATCAGAGGGAAAAAGTACAAAAGAAAGGCATAGTAACATTCCCAAAAGCAGCTAAGGGTCAAAGATACCAGAGACCCAAAAGAATCTTAAAGAGTCATCAAGAACTCTCCAGTGCATGGCTTCAGTTGGATGGAGGTAGAAAGCAGAAGTCAAGGTGCAAATATATTTAACAGTAAGTGGGTGATGAAGAATTAGCAATAAGCCATAAAGGAAACTTTTTATAATTTGGGCAGGAAGAGGAAAAAAGAGGGCATAACTCAAACAGCACCGATGAATACTGATGGAATATAATGGGGGCAGGTGATGTTCTGAAGTACTACTTGAGGATGTGGTTTCCCATATGTGGTGTACCCGGGCGTTTCCTCGACTTAGGCAGCTCCAGCCTTGGAGTATGTATGACTCAGGGAAAGGCTGCTGTAATAGACTAAAGATTTCTTAGCATCAATAATTTTGGGTGAATTTGAGGCTCCCTGGTTTCAGGACTAGAGAAAACCCCCCTGGTTAAGGAAGAAGGAGAGTGGAGGGGAAACAAAGGGTTATATAAACATTATATTTCTGAGAAAGGGGCCCTGCTCTCTGCATCTCTGTGATGGTTAATTTTACATGTCAACTTAGCTAGGCCATGGTGCCAAATTATTTGTCAAATAGCAGTCTGGATGTTGCTGTGAAGGCATTTTTAAAGTTGTGGTTAATAGACATAAAGTAAAGCAGATTACTCTCTGTGATGTGGATCGGCCTCACCCAATCTGTTGAAGGCCTTAAGAATGAAGACTGGAGTTTCCCAAAGAAGAAATTCTGCCTCATAGATTGCAACATAGAAACGTTGCCTAAGTTTCTAGATTTTGGACTTTAGACTGCAAGATCAATTCTTACCTCAATTTCTAGCTTGCCTATAAATTTTGGACATGAAATTCCCTATAATCACATGATCCAAACCCTTAAAAAATCAATCAATATATCTCTTTGCTCTTCCCCATCTGTATGTATGTGTGTGTAGATAAATAGCTGGGTAGATAGATAGAGAATATCTGTCTATATCTTTATCTACCTAATGATTTTCTCCAGAAAACCCTTACTAATACACGATTCTTAAAACTTTGATAGTTCAGGGAGTCTGAGAGCAATGAAAACTTTCCTAAGACCCCAGAGAACAAATGATAACTGAAGTAAGTGAAGTCGGAGTGACAGAGACAATGGTGAATTAGGGACCTAGACTCCTAAAAGGAGTGATGCCTTCTCAACCCCAGGCAAGGGTTGCCATTTGGGCATGGAGTCTGGTGTTATTAGGCAATGTGATTAGTTAAAAGAAGCCAAAAATCTGAATTGCTATGAGAAATTACAATAGAAAGGGTTTTGTAGAAGAGCTAGTTGTGAGCATTCCCACAGAAGTGCAGTTTACACTGAAGTGTAGGAAATACTGAGTTTGAAGCCATATAAAATAAGGACAAATCCTCCTTTATACCCAAGGACCTCCCTACCCATAGAGGAAAATAGGTCCCATGAATTTGAGCCTCTTTGAAGAAAATAAAGTTTATTTTGGTCAACTGAGGCATGTGTTTTTATTTAATCACCAAATGTTTCCTTTAAAAAAAAAAAAAGGAGAGAAGTGAAGAGGGCTCACCTTTCCATCAACTCCATTTCTGTCATTTAAAAAAAATCCTGTCAGATATATTTTAAGAAGTCTTTGAATGAATGGCGTTTCATGAAGGCAAGGTAGCTTCCTGAAACTTCAATCGAAGTTATTTCTGGCTTGGTACTTTCAAAGGGCATCAGAGCTCACAAAGCAGAGAGAAGAAGGAACAAACAACAAAGGTGAAAAGCAAGCCCTTGCACGTAGGAGGCAGGCTTGCATGGAACATGCGATTATGTGGCAGGAGGTATGGATATGAATCACAAAATTGTATAGCAATTTTTTCCTAGGGAAAAAAGTTCAGTGAAACAGACCAACGTATCATTGAAAGTGACATAAAAGCTGGTTGGTATTATTGAACCATAGAAACCTCAACTGATGATGATTTTTTCTTTTAAAAAGCAACTAATTGCCAAAAAATATTCCCCCTTGATTTTCAGTGCATTCTTATGTTAGAAAAATTTGATGATTCATGTGATTGAACAAAAACATGTGTTATTACATAAGAGGAAAATGATTAAACTATCACTTGGATGTCTCTCATTTCCTAGTTCATTATGCACCATGAGAAGTATCTTGAAGTTTTCTATTCTCTTAAGAGTGAAAAATATCCTTTGGCTGAAATGGTTTTAGGTAAGCCATTTTTAAAAAAAGAATTTAGCACCCAAAATAATACTACCCTAATTCTTGAAACCTGCTATGGGATATGCAGAGTGCCAGATGGTACCAGTCACATCAATAAAAGGCAGGAATTTCTAAGGCAGCAAGTGAAATGCTCATGGCAGATGCTACTAGCGGCAGGGCCACACTGGCTGCAATGGGACCTCTGGTATATATTTTTCAGGTCGAATGTTTCACCCCATTCAGCTTGCTCTTCCAGAAGATTGCAGAATGAAATAGGATAGTAGTTCTTAACCGTGGCTGCAAATCACCTAGCGTGTGTGTGCTGTGCTGTCGATTCAGTCATGTCCAGGCTCCTCTGTCCATGGACTGGGGCCCTGCCAGGCTCCTCTGTCCATGGAATTCTCCAGACATGAATACTGGAGTGGTTGCCATTCTAGCTCTTATCATCAGAAATATGCATGCAATTGGTCTAAGTTGTGACCTAGGCATGGCGGGGTCAGGGTTGGGGGGGCGGTATATTTAATATTATTCATTCATTCAGCCAGCTGCGCCAGGTGTTAGTTTCAGGATCTTAGATCTTCATTGCGGCTTGTGGGATCTTTTCTTCTTAGTTGCAGCATGCGAACTCTTGGCTGTGGCATATGGAATCTACTTTCCTAACTGGGGATCAAACCTGGGCCCCCTGCTTTGGGAGCTCGGAGTCTTAGTCACTGGACCACCAGGGAAGTACCCCCTGGGTTATGTTTAAAGCTGTCAAGCTATTTCTAATGTTCACCCAAGGTTAGGAGTCACTGCCCTATTGGAAAGCTCAGGAAGTTGTGGATTGTAGACTGTCAGATTTTATAGAGAATAAATCTCTTGTTTTATAGATTAGGTGACTGACGCTCAGAGAGACTGAGTGATTTGCTCAGAATCACACGTCTTTATTAATAGCAACATGGTGACCAGAACCCACCCCAGTGTTTTTCCTGTAACGCTCTATCACACAGGCTTTGGTTGATTGGCTAGTGAGAAAGTAGGGGCTTCAAAATGCTTGTGAAGTTGTCAAAGTATTGTGTAAGGAGCTAACCAGTCCCTCTATACACAGGACCTTCCACAAGTTCACCAGTCAAAAATGTTGTTCTGGGGTGTTGGGTATCTAGTCTAGTTGGACTCAGATATCCTAGCCTATTTGGGCTTCTTGTTTGAAGTTAAAATGCTTTCTAAGGTAGGTAGGTATCTACAGAGACTCAACCTGTATGAGTCCTATTAACAACCTTTGTAGGTAAGTTCTGCTTTTTAGTGAGGTCCTTTGTCTTTGCAGACTGCCATACATGGCCCTTGCTCAAAGCAAACCCCTTGGTTTTTTATTGTTCTAATGGAGTCAGTCAATCGAGCAACAAGTGGCGTTGACTTCTGTTAAGCTGAGGGTCTCTTCCAGCTGCTTTTAGCAGGAAGATGCAGGATATGGTTGAATGCTGCTTTCAGCCAACATAAGATATAAATGAGGGATAAGGCATCATGGTAAACATCTTTTCTTGCTGCCCAGCATCTCTTGCAGAATCACCTCTTCTTATTCTCTGTTTACATGTATGTGGGCAGCCCCACCTCTAGATTTCTGGCTAAGATTAACCCAGCCTTGGCCAAAATAGCCTGAAACTAAGGAGGGGGCAAGTGATACAAGCTGAACCACACAGGGACAGCCCCAGACTTACTGAAGTAACGAAGAAAAGGCTCCAGTTTGTAGAATGTTGCCTCCCATGTTCCAGGCAACCAGAGCTGAGAGTGGAAAGACAGGAGCAGTGTTCAAGCCCCTGTGTTCAGACTAGCTTGAAGTCCCCTGACTTTCCTAAAGACCCAGGGGTCCCCAGGTACATAAACCATAATCTCCCCACCTCCTTTTTTATTTTGAGCTAGTTTGAGTTGGGCTTTTCTCCTTGTCGACTGAAAGAACCCTAAGATGTGGAGCTTTACGTCAGACCACTTGAATTGTTTGAACGGTTTGCTCCCATTCATCTCCTGGATGTCAAATCCAGCTGAGAATTTTGGCCAGCATGAGTGCTGATAAATGCGCTGTGCTGCCAGACCTGTCTAGTGGCTACTTTAGATTCAATTTGTTTTTGGTTGCTGGTAGAAAAACCTGGAGACATGTGTTCGGTTATATGTAGATTAATTTGATTTTTACTGGTAATACCCTCCTTTGCTGGAACTCTGGCATCACAGTTAGCCAACCTTTGTGAGATTTGTCATTTTTTTTGAAAAATAAATTCATCTCCTCTCTGAGTACCAACCAGAGGGCCACATTTGAAGCATCTTTTCATTCTTTGGCTATTGTGTGTATGGGATGTAGTTGAATATGTGACTTGGGACTTCAGCCAGCTTTTCAGTGCATAATTGTATATTACAAAATGGTCCATAGTCTTGGGTGTGCCACTGATGGGGCTACTGAATAGGCAAACTCAGCCTATAATTAGGGTTTCAGAAAAGAGATATTTTTGAAATATATTTGCTATTTCAAGAAAGCATCAAAGTATGCACAAGAGGAAATATTAGAACTTTGTAGTCATTCTACTACTCATTTTGGGATTTAGAATTGTGTTAGTTTTCAATTATGTATCAGTAAGAAATGGGAAATGTATCATAGTTTAGTCTCTGGAGGTTTTAATCTGTCTCTAAATGCTAAATAGCATAAAAGCAAGAACTGGAGAAGAAAAAAGTTCACCAGCATGGAAAATGAAGGTTCAAAGAGGGGAGAAAATCACTGGACTACACAATACTTCTTAGTAGAGAATATCTTAGAAGTGTGTGAAAGGTTTGCATTATTTTTTGTAGAAAGAGGCGTCTCAATTCTTTTGTAAATAATTTGAGGTTTCAAAGACTTTGGGCTTTCTGACTTATTTCAGACAGTCATTGCTTCATGAACTGGCCTCAAGCAGTCCTCGGTAAATTATTTATATGGCCCTTGACTGCTGCTTCAGGTTTAGATCAAGTCCCAGCTGTACAAACAGAGACTGTTAACCTGTTGGTTGGATTTAGCAGGCACTTTGGTCTATTTAAATCCACTGACATTTCAAATTCCTTGTCCCCAGATTCTTCACAGAATAACTACTGAAGGTGACAGTGCTGATTTCTAAATAGCCCTAAGGACAAACGATGTGTGTTCTAAAGAACGGCCACTGAATAAAGGGGAATGGCATTCGATTTATGCTCACAATCATGGAGAGAAATTTCAAAGAGGATGGAAGGGAGTCAAGATGGCCCCGAAAGGAAGGAAGTTTCAGTCCTTATGTTAGTGATGCAAACTCTTGTATTTTCCACATACAGTGAATACTAGCAGCAGTTTATTGGCTATAAAATACTGGGGAAAATAGTGAAATATTGGGATTTTCCACGTCTATATTCTTTTCTAGGTAAGCTCTTGGGGACTGTTTTTGTCTGAGCTCCCCCTAACAGATCTGGAGACAAGGCTGAGGTTAGTCAGTTCTTTGGGAGTGGACCCCAGGAAGCATCTCTGAAGGAATGGGACTAGTAAAGCAGGAGAGGAAAGCTGGTCATAAGTGGATTACCCCTGCTGGCGGCTGTGGCTTGGTCCCACCAGGACCATCAAGTAAGTGAGTAGAAGGAGCATCACAACTTTCCTAGGGAGGGTCACAGAAGTTGGAAGTGTTTATCCATCAACTCTGCCCTCCTTGGTTGAGGATTTCCCTGGAGGCTCTGAATCCTGAAGAAAATCTCCAAGTAGAGAAAGAGAAACGCTTGTTGCTTTAGATGAGAAGCTGCCAGAGGGCAAGGAATGGGTCTGCCATCTTGTAGGTGAATAGATCAAGGGAAATGTGGGCTGGAATATCAACAGGGTCAGTCACACTGGCCATTTTTATATAGCTGGAAAACATCGGCTTGTCATGAGAAATTGTAGTTCTTTTCTCCATTGGGAAGAGAATCTATTTGTCCGTTTCCTAACCAGAACTTCAGTGGGATGATTTGGAGCAGGCTTCCCAGTTTGGGACTCCTCCAGTAACATTAATATGAGCTGTGACGAGAATAGTAATAGAAGTATGGTTAAATTATCAAAGTACCTCTGTGGTAAGAAATATGAAGCCATTAACATCATGGAATTTTTAATAACATGAAAAATGCTAAGTGAGATGTTACCACTAAGTGAAACAAGTCAGGTTACAAAACTACAGTTTTTGTTACATTAGAAAAATATTTTTACACAAAAAAGAAGAAGACTGAAAAGAAATATACCAGCCTGTTAGTGGTGTTTATCTTCAGGTGGTGAAATAATGGATAATTTTTTAACTTAGTCTTCTTTTCTTCATTTCCCAAACTTTCTATGTTGAACTTTTTAACCTTTTTTTTTTATTAATTGGCTTTTTGAGTCACTGTGTTTTGGGTTTTTTTTTTATGGTCAGATTAAATGGGGAGCTTGCTGGGTAGACAGGTAGGGTTACCCTTAGGCTTGCTGGTCGAGCAGCAGGCAGGCTGTTACCCAGGGCATTCTGACAGTCTGTGGGTACTCATTTCAAGGTTAGCTCATCAGACTTTTCTACATGAACTTGAGAGATGAAGCGGGCATTCATGGATGGGTACCTGCCGAGCAAGACTCCTGCAAGGACTGTAGGGAGACAGTGGCTGTTATCTGCTTGGGTCAGAGGATACCACCAAGGAGGCAGTACCTGGGAGGGGTTATCTGTTTGTCCTTTTTGGATCAAGCTGAGAATCACATCGTGATTCACTTTTATATCAATTTATCATCCTCAATTATAGCCATCAAGGCTAGTGTGGTCACAGGCAGCTTCATCTTGGAATAAGCATGGTGCTGGGGGTGGTAGAGGAATACAGACAGGAGTATCCTTAAGGAGGTAATATTCCAGAGAGAAGATATTGTTATCCATTGAAAATAATTGTAAAGAGCATGTGATTAAAGACCAGCGTAAATACAAATATAGTGTATGTTAGGAGTTTGAGAGGTGGTTGGGGAGGGGTGTGCCAGAAAAGAGTCCCTGTGGACTGGAGTGGTTGAAAAAGGCTTTTTGGAAAAGGTCATGCTTTGAATAATGAATCAGTGATGAAAATACCTAACATTGTCTCAGGTCATGTAAGCCCTGAGTGTGTATCTAGAAGTCCAATCATGGTTCTGTCTCAGATTCCCTCTGTGTCATCAGGAGTATGTTTCCTGTTTTATAAAATGCCTGTGCTTACACTCCCCTGCCCAACAGGCATGTTAGGATGAGTAACTGATAGTAAACATCCTGGGCAAATTCGGTGGTGCTTTGCTAAAGGTTTAAAAATGTCAGATTAATTCAATATAGAGACAGGCACCAGTGGGTTCTAGAGATAAAATACAGTGATAGTGATAGAAGGCTCAGGTATGCTTAAAGTGGCATCCAGTATCATCAGCAAATTGATTCTGGAGGTTTCTCTCCTTGGACATTCTAGTTATAGGCTAAATACAGAGAGGTAGAATCAACAGAGGACTATTTATTCTGCTCCTCGTGTGTGCTTAGCACTAAGTTGGGTAACAGGGAAATTTAAAACATCATTAGCAAGAGTGTTGTTTTGGCAACTTTAAATTCTGAAAGAGATGGGAATACCAGACATCCTGGCCTGCCTGTTGAGAAATCTGTATGCAGGTCAGGAAACAACAATTAGAACTGGACATGGAACAACAGACTGGTTCCAGATAGGAAAAGGAATATATCAAGGCTGTATATTGTCACCCTGCTTATTTAACTTCTATGCAGAGTTAAACACATCATGAGAAACGCTGGGCTGAAGGAAGCACAAGCTGGAATCAAGATTGCCGGGAGAAATATCAATAACCTCAGATATGCAGATGACACCACCCTTATGGCAGAAAGTGAAGAAGAACTAAAGAGCCTCTTGATGAAAGTGAAAGAGGAGGGTGAAAAAGTTGGCTTAAAGCTCAACACTCAGAAAACAAAGATCATGGCATCCAGTCCCATCACTTCATGGGAAATAGATGGAAAAACAGTGGCTGACTTTATTTTGGGGGGGACTCCAAAATCACTGCAGATGGTGACTGCAGCTATGAAGTAAAAAGACACTTACTCCTTGGAAGAAAAGTTATGGTCAACCTAGACAGCATATTAAAAAGCAGAGACATTACTTTGTCAACAAAGGTCCGTCTAGTCAAGGCTATGGTTTTTCCAGTGGTCATGTATGGATGTGAGAGTTGGACTCTAAAGAAAGCTGAGTGTTGAAGAATTGATGCTTTTGAACTGTGGTGTTGGAGAAGACTCTTGAGAGTCCCTTGGACTGCAAGGAGATCCAACCAGTCCATCCTAAAGGAAATCAGTCCGGGGTGTTCATTGGAAGGACTGATGTTGAAGCTGAAACTCCAGTACTTTGGCCACTTGATGCAAAGAGCTGACTCACTGGACAAGACTCTGATGCTGGGAAAGATTGAAGGCAGGAGGAGAAGGGGACGACAGAGGATGAGATGGTTGGATGGCATCACTGACTCAATGGACAAGAGTTTGAGTAAACTCGGGGAGCTGGGGACAGGGAGGCCTGGCGTGCTACAGTCCATGGGGTCGCAAAGAGTCGGACACGACTGAGCGACTGAAGTGTGAGTGAAGGCACACAGACATGGACTGGAAGCTATAACTCTCAGGAGTGCAGACACTCAGCTAGATTCGTATCACAGAGTTTACAAAGCCCTGGGGAAAAACCCCGAGAGAGGTCATTCTTCCCCAAAGATCTGGTTCACCACAGAACTGAATTCATCACCTCTTTGAGCATAGGAAAGCCTTATGCGCCTGGTTATTCCATTAATGTGAAATGGATTCAAGCAATCAGGAAACCATGTATCAAAAACAAACAAAAACAATAGAGAACTGACCCCAGTTCACAAGGAGAGCATACATTTCTTTATGTTGAACTGTTTACAGCCTGGCTGGATCACCTCTGCACACAAACTGTGTAAATATCAACAGCCAGCTCTCCTGCCCTTTGGGACTAGGCAGTCCTGCTGATTAAAGAAGCAAGGAGATGTCAGGGTTTCCTTGGTCAGGTCTGGCTTTCAAGAGGGACTGTGTAGCTATTTCTTGCTCAGCAATGAAACTTTCTACCTCGAGCTGCAAACCACCTGATAAGAGACCTTATAATGAATCTGGAGTAGAAAAACAGTAAACAAACAATAAAAATGGAGCCACGGAACATATTAATAACATTTCCTTGTGGTGATATTTGCAGCACTTTTGCAAATATTGGCTCACTAAATAGGAGAGTGAAAAGCTAAACTGGTTTAGAGCTGGGCCAACCATGTAGCATGCTGGCTACTTAGAGAGTTTTTCCTGGCCCAGGGCTCAAGCCTAGAAATGCGCTTTCCTTTATATGCAACCCATATTGTCTTCTATACCCATCTAAATTCAAGAAGGGCTTACAGCCTTTTCTCCCAGTGATTAGAAACATAAGGAGGCTAGACCAGCTGCATGTGGTGACATGTGGGCTTAATGGAAAGAAGCATTCTATTTTAATGTGGAAATGTACTGTTTTCACTCCCCTCTGCCCTTTTTGTCTACATTGAATGGAGCTAACGTAAAGTCCTCTCTCTTTTTGGGAGTGTTTGCTGATCAGGGCCTCTACCCCATGGATTTGGTTTATCTTCAGACTTGGGGTAGAGTAGACCAAAACGATTATCTTAAAAGAGCAGAAAAGAGAAGAGGCAGGTGTCTTAAAGGAAGCTGCTTGGTGAAGAGGAGGGAGGTTCTCTTGTAGCAGAAGAGGAAATAGGTCAGTGGGTTTCTGGAGAAGGGAATGTGCCTGCCATTTGGTTCAGAAATGTTACTGAGTCCAAGTTCATGCTGCTCACTGCATAACAGGCCAGTCAGGCGAGAGACGAGGTGCTGGGACAATGAATAGCAGTGTTATTTGTAAAGCCAGCAGACCAAGAAGATGGTGGACTAAGGTCCTCAAAAACCGTCTTGCTTGGATTTGAATGCTAGTTGTTTCAATAGAGCAGAGAGGGAGAGTTGAGGAGACAAAGTAAAAAAGGCAATTTGTTGTTGTTGTTGAGTCGCCTCTTATTCTTTTGTGACCCCATGGACTGTAGCCCACCCGGTTCCTCTGTCCATGGGATTTCTCAGGCAAGAACACTGGAGTGGGTTGCCATTTCCTTCTCCAGGGCATCTTCCTGATCCAGGGATTGAACACACATCTCCTGCATCAGCAGGCAGATTCTTTACCACTGAGCTACCAGGGAAGCCCCAAAAGGCAGTAAGGTGTTACAGATATTTCCTGTTTCCAGCCAGACTCTGGAGGTAATGTGTTAATTTCTTCTTTCCTACAGCTGTTCATAGATGGGCCTAGTCAGGATGTTTCCTATGAGCTAAACAAAGATATTTTAGCTTAACACTCAGGCATGGGAGGCAGGGTTCCTGGAGATGGGCCATTATGTACACTTTAAGCTATAGACAGCACTCCTTTAGTGATTAATTGGTAAGAAAAGCAATAGAACGCAAAGGTTAAAGTAAAAAAAAGAGATCCAGGATGGAGCTAATCCTCAAGGGGGATGGTTGTATGCTATGCCTGAGGGGATGGGGACGCAGACTCTGAAGTTCTTGGTCTTGGCAGCAATTTGTGCCAAGCATGGACAGGGCAACCACCCTCGATGTGTGTGCATGTGTGTGTGTGTGTATCTGCGCACAGCAGCTCAGCAGAATGCGATGAAATCAGGTAGATTTCACAGAAAATAGAGAGATGTGGTCCTTGTAGTAAACCTAACTGGAAGAGGCAACTCTGAGTGCTTCAGTCCAGGACCATATCAGCCTGCCCTGCACATGTGCCTCTGCTACAGAATCTTGACCTGGCACACTCAGGGGCTACATATGTAATCTGGAGAAGGGGGCTTCTTTAAGGAAAAAACAAACAAACAAACGTATAAACATAAAATTGGCTAGGGAGCCTTTGAAGGAGCCTTGTGCAATTGAGGAAATCTGAGCTTGTGCCTCTTTGGGGTTTTTATTTATTTATTTATTTGTCATGTTTTGCTCTGCTGGGTCTTCGTTGCTGTGCGTGCTTTATCAAGTCGCGGGGAGAGGGGCCACGTGGGGGTACCCAGGCTTCTCACTGCAGTGGCTTCTCCTGTTGCGGAGCACGGGCTCTAGGGTATGCAGCCCTCAGGAACTCTGGCTCACGGGCTTAGTTGCCTCAGGCATGTGGAGTCTTCCCAGACCAGGGATCAAATCCACGTCTCTTGCATTGGCAGGCAGATTCTTTACTGATGAGCCCCCAATGGAAGCCCTACCTTTCTATGTGCATCCATGTTTAAAAGAAAATTTTGGTGTCAGCAAGCAACCCAGGAGATTGGAAGGAGGTAGGAAGGGGACTGTATACTAAACCTCACTAGAATTGTTTATCTGGGTCTTGAAGGGAGAATGATTTGCTCTCGATCCTGAAAGCAGGCGTAGCTAGGTCTCTTTCCTGAAGTACAGGTTCCCTAAGACGGTTGGCTTCCTCGGAGCTGGAGGAATACTCAGTTTACATAACTGGTCAACATTCTCTGTGTCATCACGGTGCACAGATGAAGGTGCACAGTGGAGTCTTTTTTTGGGTGGCTTTTGCTAGAGGAGGTGGTAAGAGCCCGGTTTCGCCAAGGTATAGGATCATTTCACTGAAGACATGCAAGTATTCTAAAGGAAATTATTAAGACTATTCAGAAAGAAGAATTCCAAGACATTCTGAGCTTGGTGTTTACATCACTCATTCAGATGTTTGATCTCATTTGAATAAGGAAATCTCATTAGGAATCAGATTTAACTTATATTTTAAAAATACCACAGAATATTTAAAGGTGTGGTGCTTAATGGACATTTCCTAATCTTCCCTGCATTGGGTATAATGGGTAAAGAAATAGCATGCTGTCACTTCAGTCATGTCCAGCTCTTTGTGACCCTATGGACTATAGCCCGCCAGCTTCCTCTGTCCCTGGGATTCTCGAGGCAAGACCACTGGAGTGGGTTGCCGTGTCCACCTCCAGGGAAAGAAATAGCAGGATCATGCAACAGGAAAGGAAGAAACTTGTGTTTGTTTTCCACATTTGGGTTTATGATCTTGCCTCTATTTTCTTTTTCAATGCCTTCTATAAAAAGCAATGGAAAATCCCAAGTCTATAGAAGAGGATTCAAAGGCCCCCCAAATAATCTTGGCCTAAGGTGAATGAAAGAGCAGCATATAGGAGCCAGGAGGCCTGGGACCTAGGCTCGCTTTGGCCACTGGCCAACCAGTTTGGGAATCTGATCCATGTCCCTCAAACTCCCTACCTTGATTGCTTGTCAGTGCCACGAGAAGCTGGGCTAGATCATCCCTCAAGTCATTCCCAGCTCCAGTGTTTGTTTAATGCTTTTCCTTTGAGAATTCCAAAGCCTTTACATCACTCACAAGTAAGAGTCCATTTAGGGAAGTCCAGGAGCCTCAGCTGTGCTCTCATCACGTAGAACTAGTCGAGCTCAGAAAGATCCCCTGGCCAAATGTAGGATGGGAACAGTGTGTTCAGACACAGACTGGGAGAGCAAAGAGGAGTCATCATCCTTTGGAAGCAGGCATTAGAATGGGGCTGTTGTCCAGCGTGGGGCTTGATAAGGGAGAAATGACCTTTGGTTGGAATCCTAGTGTAAAGAATAGACGTGGAAGGAGACCTGAAGTCCAGGATGGCCCAGTTCTGACGCAGAGATTGTCCAGCCTTTGGCCAAGTCACTCACCTCTCTGGGACAGTTTCTTTATAGGTGTGAAGTGGGGGTGACAGAATCAGACACTGCACATCTTTATCCATTCATCTATCGATGGACACTTAGGTTGCTTTCATATCTTGGCTGTTGGAAATAGTGCTGCTGTGACATTGGAGTGCACATATCATTTTGCACTATGGTTTTCTCCAGGTATATGACCAGGAGTGGGATTGCTGGGTCATATGGTACGTCTGTTTTTAGTTTTTAAGGAACTTCCATACTGTTCTTCATAGTAGTTGTACCAATTTATATTCCCCCCAACAATACAGGAGGATTCCCTTTTCTCCATACCCTCTCCAGCATTTATTGCTTTTATTTCTTGACGTTGGCCATTCTGACCGGTGTGAGGCAATACCTCACTATAGTTTTGATATATAGTTCTCTCATAATTAGCGATGTTGAGCATCTGTTCAAGTGCCTCTCAGCCATCTGTATGTCTTGTTTAGAAAAATGTCTTTTTAGATTTTCTGCTGATTTTTTGATTGAGTTGTTCCTCCTAGCTTATCTTCATGATAGAGTTGTGACTTTGAACCCTCTTTGCTTGGATGGTAAATCCTATTCTCAATCATTGTACTGTTCTGCTTCTCTTGGTTCCACAGATCCTTATCAAAGCTGTCTAGATTTTAGCAGAATCCCAAAGTAAGGATTGAGTTAGTTCTGTACAGTGAAGAGACCAAGACACAATAGTGATTCAAAAAAGGCCTGATTTGATCCTTTTGGGGGAACAAAGATAAAATAAATAAAAATCCTGTAGTTCTACGCTGGTGTAGGAAAAGTGAGATGCCCTGGAAGAGATAGGAATGATTTGTGGTTGAGATTTCCAGCTCGTGGCCTGCTGAGGAGACCTTGCACTGGGTCACATCTGCGTTCAAGAGCCAATTGTGTGCATCTCCTCCCAACTCATATTCAAGCAAGTTAGCTGAGTAGCTTGGTCTTGGCCTAGGTGGGAGTATTAACACTGTGGAAAATGGCAAACACAACAAACTGGAGTTTTATTTCCCTGTAGAGCCAGTTGTTACACGTGTCCCTGCACTGATTCTAGCGTTGTCTGTCATCTTTTCCAGTAAATTATCTTTCTTACTAAGAGCTGCTTCTGGAGTTTGGTGTCTAAAAGGAAATCTTCATTCTACGTGTGTAGATAGTTTACATGGATTAAAGGAGCCTTTCTAACACGTGCAAGTAAAGACAGCACTGAAAGTTGCTCAATAACTAAACGTGCTCAAGACAAGAGACTCAGCTGCTGGTTCCAGAAGAACATCCTTCTCAGCGATGTTGATCACCTGCAGTGGTCAGTTTCCTTTGGCAAGGCCTGGCGGCTTGGACTGTGACCAGGAGACTGTGTGTGTCTGTGTTAAAGACCTATTCCTTTTTGGCATTTAAAAATAGCCTACTGAAGATAGCACGGGTAAATGAATTGAAGCATGGAGCTGAGAGGATTCAGTTGAGACAAATATTTTGTCAGATCACCTAACTTTACAAGTACATGTGCCTTCACCAGTTAGGGCACTTAGGATGTTGTCTGTAGAATCACCTCCCCTGACTTTCCATGGAACTGGGAGTGAGGAATAGAAGGAAGAAGTAGATTTGCTAGTGACCTGCATCTTAGTTTTCCTGTTGCTTCCAGAGTCTCTTCTCTTAAGCCTTTTCTCTGAACTGGAGGAGAACCATGCATTTCAGGTGGCTTTCCAGCTCCTTCCTTCATTCCTCCCTGCATGCAAGGGCTCTTAGGGAGGTAGCAATGTCTATTAGACAGTTATCCTGATGTCCTTTAACGACAGTCATGAGAGAGTTGCCCGGCACCATCTCTCTTCCTCAAGTCCCTTCTAGTTCAAAGATTCTGTGCCCAAATAGCTGTCATCCATGGGCCGTGCAGCTCAGCCCATCCCTTGAAATAAATGTGCTGCTGCGGCCACTCGGGGTAGGGATGGGCCTGGGTTTCAGTCCCAGTTCTCTGGCCTAGTCAAGAACGTTGTCCTTTCAAAGAGTTCTTGCTTTCTTGATCTGGACTTAGCAAGTAGAAGGATACCTTCCCTCAGATTCCCTAGTAAGGTAGCAGCCAGAGCTGTAGTGGAAATAACAAGCGATGAAATTAGCCACCCTGAGTTAGCCAATAGCTTGCATGGCAGGGGCAGGGAGTGCTGGGCCAGCTGGGAGGGGGCACTGGGCCAGCTGGGAGGCCCTGCCTGGTGCGGTCGTACGTCTGTGGGCTCTGCACCTCCCTGGAGGGTTTTATGTAAGTCTCGGTCACAGCAGCCTGCCCCCTCCCTGCTGGGACAGTTCACCGGACCCAGGATTAGCCGGCTCTAGCCAAGCTCTATTTCTGGAAGGCAGAAAGTTCACTGAAAGGGTAGCCGCTGAGAAGGTACTCGTTTTCGCCGTTGAAGGGAGCAGAGACAGAGACTCCTAGAGGGGAAATTATTTTAGGAGACCGTTTTGTGCAGATAAGCCAAGCACATTTAGGATCAGAGCAGAGGAAGAAAGCAGAGCGTGAATACACTTGAAGAGTAACAGTGTTTCTCCCATTGTGATCCTTTCTTTGGCTACTGCACTAATTCAGCCCCAGGATTTTAGAAGTATAATTTATCCAGTAAGGCTGCTGAAACAAGACTCTTACGATTTCATCTTTGCCACCAAACTAAACTTATGTTTGGACACACATTATACATCAGTACATCATACAGTAAATTCTGATCATTCAACATCCTGGGGAATCTCTGTATGCCAAGAAAATACCAGGTCCCCATGTCAAGCTGGACATCTGTTATTATATTCAGATTGTGGGGAGGGGCATTGCTATCATGCATGCGTTTAGCCATGTCACTGCCTCACAACGTGATTAATTTCTGCAAGACAGAAGGAAATAGCAGGTACGGTGATAACATGGCCAGTTAAAGAGAGATGATTTGGCCTCGTGTGTTTAGTGGTGATGACGGTCATGTGCATGTGCGTGTGTGTGGGAAATGACAGAAATGACAGTTTGGGAAAGGGGGTGGGTCCACAACTGGGACAAGGAGAGCCAAGCTGGGATCTAGGAACAGAGGTAAAAAACTAGCCACCAAGGCAGGTTGAAAGCAGGGACACAGGCATGTGGGCATGGAAAAATCCAGAAGGCAGAAACCAAGTCAGGGAAGGGCAATCTTCCAGCCAGAAAGGATAGAGAATGTGAACCAGGAAACTGAGCTTTGAGGAGCCCTGGACATTCCTGAAGCCCAGAGGTTAGCCAAGAGGGTGCACACACCAAGGCCCAGACCAATTCTGTATGAGCTATAGGCAGGGAATTGATTCTGTCTCCCAGATATTTGAACACACTGCTTGATACCTGATACTATACATTCAGGTGAGCCTTTTTGGAGGACACATTCTGGAAATTGTTTTCAGAGACAAGATTTTGAACCCTGCAGAACATGAAATATAAGTTCTTTGTCAATGATTTTATTATGTTACTCTTCCTATATTTAAGCAGAAGGGTGCAAGACCAAATTTGGGCTGGGTGGGAGATAGATGGGTGCAATGCAGGGACCGTATTTGGGTTCTTTGTTTAAGCAAATTGTTAAAAAGTTGGATACTTGGAAAGCTGAACACTAGCTTTTTGTATTAAGGAGTTTTTATTTTTACATGTGATGATGGCATTGTGGTGTTTTTGTGAGTCTGTTTTTTAGAGATATATGCTGAGATATTTATAGAGGAAATCATAGGACTGGAGTTTTCTCCAAAAAATATGGGGGAGTGGGAAGGAGTTAGCTGAAGCAAGATTGTCTCTGAGTTGAATTTTGTTAGAGCTGGAGGATGGATTTGCGAGGACTCATTATGCATGGAGCCAAGGCTTTCCTTGTGATGACAGCTGCCACTGCCTTGCGCCAGAAGCTTCTCAGAGCTATATGTCTGCTCTGTGTGTATCGATGAACATTGCTGTTTCTCTCAGATGAAGCCATCCAAATGCCCGCTTTAATAGAGAGGTGAAACAGAGCCATGAGAAGGTGGGAGTTGTAGAAGAGCTTTTTGTTTGTTATAAATGTCTGTATCCAGCTCTTTCTGCTAAAAATTGAAAAGAAGCAGCATTTTGGAGTTTATCAAGATGAGTAATGATGTGTGGGAAAAGCTCATTGCCCCCTTTCTCTTGTACTTCCTTAGAAGCTGAACCTAATTGTTTAGCAGGCTGAATGGCTGCCCAAACATTCCCAGCCCTCTTATTATAAGGCATGGTCGTTTGATTTCATTCTGGTCAATGAGATATAGGCAGAAATGTTATGTAGGACTTTCTGGAAGTCTCTTTAAAGGGAGCTAACTCGTCTAGGAGGTGTGTCTCTCTTTTCTATCCTCTCTTTCTGCTGCTGCCTGGAATGCAGTTGTGAGGTATGGAGCTCCAGTAACTACACTGGACCACTGAGGGTGGAAGTCGCATACCTGGTGTAGCGGAGCAGAGAAAAAGAAGGGACCTCGGTCTCTGATGACTTTCTGAAGTGCCAGTCTCTGATCTTATTTTACAAAGAGAAAATATACTTTCATGTAGTTAAGCCAAAACTACTCTAGGTTTTTAATTAGATACAGAAAGCCTGAAAACGAATTAATTCAGGTAACAGATTGTTTATTGTCAATAAATATAGCACGAATCAAAAATAAAGGTATATAGAGTTGTTGACTCAGCAATTCCAGTCAGGATTTCACCTGGTAGATATTCACCAAGAACCAGTATTGTTTGTAAGAGCCAACCCTATAAGCAGCCTATGTATCCATGCATGGGGACTGGTTACAGTAATAAGCCTTCAGCGGAATATCAGGCAGCCAGGCGAACAGTGAGACCTGGGTTGGCATGAAAGAGCCTTAGGTCTTATCATTCAGTGAGAATGAATAATTTACCAAAAAGCACGTGTAGTTTGGTATCTTTTGTATAAATTGTATGATATAAATATAAATATAAATTGTGTCTATAATTGTTGTTCAGTCGGTCAATCATGTCCTCCTCTTTGTGACCCCATGGACTGCAGTATACCACCCTTCCCTATCCTCTACTATCTCCTGCAGTTTCCTTAAGTTCATGTTCATTGAGTCAGTGATGCTAACTAACCACCTCATTCTCTGTCACCCCTTTCTCCTTTTGCCTTCAATCTTTCCCAGCATCAGGGTCTTTTTCAATGAGTCGACTCTTTGCATCAGGTGGCCAAAGTACTGGAGCTTCAGTCCTTCCAATGAATATTCAGGGTTGATTTCCTTTAGGATTAACTGCTTTGATCTTCTTGCTGTCCAAGGGACTCTCAAGAGTCTTCTCTAGCACAACAGTTCAAAACCATAAATTTTTTAGCGCTCAGCCTTTCTTATGGTCCAACTCTCATATTCATACATGACTTGTGGAAAAACAATAGTTTTGACTAGAAGGAATTTGTTGGCAAATGATGTCTCTGCTTTTTTAATATGCTGTCTAGGTTTATCATAGTTTTTCTTCCAAGGAGCAAGCATCTTTTAATTTCATGGCTGCAGTCACCATTGGCAGTGATTTTGGAGCCCAGGAAAATAAAGTCTGTCACTGTTTTCACTTTTTCCTCATCTATTTGCCATGAAGCAATGGGACCAGATGCCATAATCTTCATTTTTTGAATGTTAAGTTTTAAGCCAGCTTTTTCACTCTTTCTCTTTTACTTCTTTTAAGAGGTTCTTAATATGCCAGCAAATTTGGAAAACTCAGCAGTGGCCACAGGACTGGAAAAGGTCAGTTTTCATTCCAATCCCAAAGAAAGGCAATGCCAAAGAATGCTCAAACTACGGCACAATTGCACTCATCTCACATGCTAGTAATGTAATGCTCAAAATTGTCCAAGCCAGGCTTCAGCAATACGTGAATTGTGAACTTCCAGATGTTCAAGCTGGTTTTAGAAAAGGCAGAGGAACCAGAGATCAAATTGCCAACATCCGCTGGATCATGGAAAAAGCAAGAGAGTTCCAGAAAAATATCTATTTCTGCTTTATTGACTATGCCAAAGCCTTTGACTGTGTGGATCACAATAAACTGTGGAAAATTCTGGAAGAGATGGGAATATCAGACCACCTGACCTGCCTCTTGAGAAATCTGTATGCAGGTCAGGAAGCAACAGTTAGAACTGGACATGGAACAACAGACTGGTTCCAAATAGGAAAAGGAGTATGTCAAGGCTATATATTGTCACCCTGCTTATTTAACTTATATACAGAATACATCATGAGAAACGCTGGACTGGAAGAAACAGAAGCTGGAATCAAGATTGCCAGGAGAAATATCAATAACCTCAGATATACAGATGACACCACCCTATGGCAGAAAGTGAAGAGGAACTAAAGAGCCCCATGATGAAAGTGAAAGAGGAGGGTGAAAAAGTTGGCTTAAAGCTCAGCATTCAGAAAATGAAGATCATGGCATCCGGTCCCATGACTCCATGGGAAATAGAAGGGGAAACAGTGGAAACAGTGTCAGACTTTATTTTTTTGGGCTCCAAAATCACTGCAGATGGTGACTGCAGCCATGAAATTAAAAGACACTTACTCCTTGGAAGAAAAGTTATAACCGACCTAGATAGCATATTCAAAAGCAGAGACATTAACAACTAAGGTCCATCTAGTCAAGGCAATGGTGTTTCCAGTAGTCATGTATGGATGTGAGAGCTGGACTGTGAAGAAGGCTGAGCACCAAAGAATTGATGCTTTTGAACTGTGGTGTTGGAGAAGACTCTTGAGAGTCCCTTGGACTGCAAGGAGATCCAACCAGTCCATTCTGAAGGAGATCAGCCCTGGGATTTCTTTGGAAGGAATGATGCTGAAGCTGAAACTCCAGTACTTTGGCCACCTCATGCGAAGAGCTGACTCATTGGAAAAGACTTTGATGCTGGGAGTGGTTGGGGGCAGGAGGAGAAGGGGACAACAGAGGATGAGATGGCTGGATGGCATCACCGACTCAATGGACATGAGTCTGAGTGAACTCCAGGAGATGGTGATGCACAGGGAGGCCTGGTGTCCTGCGATTCATGGGGTCACAAAGAGTTGGACACGACTGAGTGACTGAACTGAACTGAACGTAGTTCCTTTTACTTGCTGCCATTAGAGTGGTATCATCTGTGTATCTGAGGTTGTTGATGTTTTTCCTGACAGTTTTGCTTCCAGCTTGTGACTCATCCAGCCTGGCTGTTCACATGCTGTACTCTGCATGAAAGCTGAATAAATAGAGTGACAATATACAACCTTGTTGTACTCCTTTCCCAGTTTGGAACCAGTCATTTGTTCCATGTCCGGTTCTAACTGTTGCTTCTTGACCTGCATACAGTTTTCTCAGGTGGCAGGGAAGGTGGTCTGGTATTCCCATCTCTTTAAGAATTTTCCACAGTTTGTTGTGATCCACACAGTCAAAAGCTTTCTCGTAGACAATGAAGCAGAAGTAGATGTTTTTCTGGGATTCCCTTGCTTTCTCTATGATCCAGTGAATGTTGGCAATTTGATCTCTGGTTCTTTTGCCTTTTCTAAACACAGAAAACATATCTGTGTTTGTATATTGTATATCTTATATTGTATAAAATTGTATATCTGGAACATCTTGGTACGTGAACTGCTGAAGCCTAACTTGAAGGATTTTTACCATTACCTTGCTAGCATGTGAAATAAGTACAATTGTGTGGTAGTTTGAACATTCTTTGGCACTACCCTTTTCTGGGATTGGAATGAAAACTGACCTTTTCCAGTCCTGTGGTCATTGCTGAGTTTTCCAAATTTGCTGACATGTTGAGTGCAGCACTGTAACAGCATTGTCTTTTCGGATTTGAAATAGCTCAGCTGAAATTCCATCACCTCCACTAGCTTTGTTGGTAGTAATGCCCTAAGGCCCACTTGACTTCATATCACACTCCAGGATGCCTGGCTCTAGGTGAGTGACTACACCATTGTGGTCATCCGGGTCATTAAGACCTTTTTTGTACAGTTCTTCTGTGTATTCTTGCCACTCTATTTAATCTCTTCTGCCTCTGTTAGTCCTTACTATTTCTGTCCTTTATTGTGCCCATTTTCTTACATGAAATGTTCCCTTGATATCTCCAATTTTCTTGGGTAAATCTCTAGTCTTTGCCATTCTATTGTTTTCCTCTATTTCTCTGTGCTATTAGTTGAAGAAGACCTTCTTATCTCTCCTTACTATTCTCTGGAACTCTGCCTTCAGTTGGGTATATCTTTCCCTTTCTCCCTTGCTTTTTGATTCTCCTCTTTCCTTGGCTATTTGTAAAGCCCCCTCAGACAACTACCTTGCCTTATTGCATTTATTTTCTTTGGAATGGTTTTGGTCACTGCCTCCTGTACAGTGTTACCAACCACCACCCATAGTTCTTCAGGCACTCTGTCTACCATATCTAATCCCTTGAATCTATTCGTCACCTCCACTATGTAATCATAAGGGATTTGATTTAGGTCATATCTGAATGGTCTAGTGGTTTTACCTACTTTCTTCAATTTGAGCCTGAATTTTGCAGTACGGAGCTGATGATCTCAGCCACGGTCAACTCTCGGTCTTGTTTTTGCTGTCTATATAGAGCTTCTCCATCTTCAGCTGCAAACAATATAATCAATTTGATTTCAGTTTGACCAGTTTGTGACGTCCATGTATAGAGTCGTCTCTTGTGTTGTTGAAAAACGGTGTTAGCTATGACCAGTGTGTTCTCTTGCCAAAACTCTGTTAGCTTTTGCCTAGCTTCATATTGTACTCCAAGGCCAAACTTGCCTATTACTCCAGGTATCTCTTGACTTCCTACTTTTGCATTACAGTCCCCTGTGATGAAAAGGACATCCTTTTTTGGTGTTAGTTCTAGAAAGTCTAATAGGTCTCCACGAAACCATTCAGCTTCATCTTCTTTGATGTTAGTGGTTGGGCCATAGACTTGGATTACTGTGATGTTGAATGGTTTGCCTTGGAAACAAACTGAGATAATTCTGTCATTTTTGAGATTGCACCCAAGTAATGCATTTCAGGCTCTTTTGTTGACTGTGAGGGCCATTCCATTTCGCCTAAGGGATTCTTGCCTGCAGTAGTAGATATAATGGTCACCTGAATTAAATTCAACCATTCCTGTTCATTTTAGTTGATATTCAAATATATGGCATATATAATTATGCCATATATTTTATTATATATATTTATTCATTGTATAATATACAAACATATACCATATAGAAATTATATAAAAAT
>SJYQ01013195.1:80939-95952 GCA_006410935.1 Redunca redunca
TTTTACTTTTAAAATTTTTATTTTAACTTTAGTTTACTTTACATTACTGTATTGGTTTTGCCAAACATTGACATGAATTCACCACGAGTGTACAAGCGTTCCCAAACATGAATCCCCTCCCACCTCCCACCCCATGCCATCCCTCTGGGTCCTCTCCTTGCACCAGTCCCAAGCTTCCTGCATTCTGCATCTGTCTGCATTAATTTAAATGGCTGCAATAAGGGTATTATTTCCCACATCCCGTCTCCCTGTCAGTGTCCTCTCTTTCCTTTCCCTTTTACTTCCACTTCTCATCTTGGTCTCCTTCCCTGGCTCTCCTCCTTCCATAAATGTGGACTATTAATTGACCCTCCAAGGACCTGCCCTAGGTGAGGGAACTTGGCTCTGACTTGGGGGGGTGGGGGGCTTCTCAGGGATCCCAGTTCCTGCCCCTTCTGAGCTCTAATCTATTAGTCATCATCCCAAGTTCCCAAGACTTCTTCATACCTAGAGTGGGCATGCGCCTTTCTCCCTTCTACCCCCACACAATTCACCACTTATCTGAGCAAATTTGAGTGGGTTTCAGATCTGGCTGCAAACAGCTTCTGAGAATTAACCTAGCAAAGGCATGATGCCATGGGGAAGGGAGCTGGAGTGTGTGGCACTTCATTTCCATGCTGCCACCTGGAGCCGCTGGCTCTTCTGAAAAGGTCCCCCAGCACCTCCTTGATGGCCTCAGAGCCTCTGTTATTGTGGCCTCTTTCCGGCTTCATCCTACCCACAGCATCTGGGCACAGCTAACTATATCATAGAAGACATCAAGTTATAAATGACTTGCCTTTTTTTCCCCCCACATTCTTGTTCAAGTTGTCAACTTGTGTGCTTGGAAGGTATTTTTAAATGTTTGCTTTTGTTTTGCTGGATGTGGGTGACCTCACTCACTGTTTAGCGATGCCAGGAGAGGAGAGGGGCCTCGATGTTGGCACTTGGGGACTTGGGTGTTTTTGGGCTCTGGCCCAAGGGAGTGGGTGTGCAGCCCGTTTTAAAGCCATCATGCTGTACTTTGCTCTCTCCTCTGAGTCAGAGTCATGTGCTGTCTAAAATAGGTGGTGAGTGTGGGCAGGGCAGTCCAAACACAAATACAATTCATCGAATTTATTCCCAGGGAGAGCATGACCCCTCATGTAAAGCCACAGTGAATCTCCTTTTGGTTCGCGTAAGGGTCGGATTGAGCGTGTAAACCTACTGAACTTGACTAGTTCAACTCAGCCCTGGTGATCCATGCATACAGCCCCAGGCTCTGTCCTTTGGGAGACGGGAACAAGCGGACCAAGTGGACCAAGTGGGAGCAAGACCGAACATCTGGACCGAAGGCACGCACATGCCTGTGTCCGGACTTTCCTGATAAACCGTATAGAGCTTGTGGTTCCCTAAGGATGCACACGCTTCCTAATGTAGCTCCAGACTGAGGCACGTTAGCGGGTTTTACACTTTTAGAACATGTGTTTGGAGATGAGGAAACCTCCCTCACCCCACATACTTGTATGACCATGTTCTCATGATGTTCATGTGATGTGAATGCTTGACCAGTAGTTCATGCTGGCATAGGAGAAATTAGCTGAGTTCTCCATCTTCCTGTGGCCCTCGTGCTCAGCTGGCTCCATTTTAGATCACTGACAGGGTCATCCCATGATTCACAGCAGTCTCACGTGAGACCCGGGGAGGGGAGCCTTCTGACTTGAAAAGACCAAGTGGTGATGAGTGGACTCCAGGCAATTGGCATCTGTATTGCATCAGAGCAGGGAGTCGACCCCTTTTCTCTAGTGCAAAGAGGAGGGGAAGTAGTTGTCTAGAAACACTGCAAAATCCTGGTGCAGGAAAAGCTAGGGATTTCCAGGGATTACATGTGCCCATTGCCTGTTGTGTCAGAGAAAACTTTTAGAGCTCACTCTGAAGGAGGTGAGGAGGAAGGTCCCTGGACTAACACAATACTTACCTACCTCCCAGGCTTGGCACAGACAGGTATGTGGCAGGTTATCCTTTAGCTTCCCTTTCTGTCCCATTTTTCTTGACCTTGCTCCTGGTTTTCACATCCCAACTCAGCACCATCTGTGCTGTAGACAACCATCACTCTCGCTGCCCTCTTATATTCCTCATTTTTTTTTCTAGAATAAGTATTAGTCACTGTGTTAAGTCTTCTGAGAGAAGGAAATGGCAACCCACTCCAGTATTCTTGCCTGGAGAACTCCATGGGCAGAGGAGCCTGGCGGGATACAGTCCATGGGGTCACAAAGAGTCAGACACGACTGTCTTCTGAGATGATTCTAAGCTTTGCTGTTAACTATGGAATAGAAGAATGTGTTTCCCTTTCAGTGACTATCATCAGAAGGGAAAGGGCTTGTGGAAAATAGGAGGACTTTTTGACACCACGAATCATGGTTTAAAGCATACTTGGCTAAAGGCAAAAACCCCAGCATATCGAACAAGAGACCAGAATCATAAAGTCATCCAAATAGAGGGGCAGTGTTCCCGAAAGGGATTCAAATGATTCTTATGTGTTGCTGTTTTTATTAGTTTACTTCTTTTAATTTGCTTTTTTAAATTTTATTTTGTTTTAGTCTTTTTTTTCCTCCAAGAACTTGACATTTTCCCTCCCTCTGGTGCCCACAACTATGGAAGCAGCCTTGGCTGGCACATGGCACTTGGGGACTCAAGAGCCACTACAGCTTCCAGGTAAGATTTCAGGTCCTGAGGGTCCCTGCCTCCTGCATTTTGGGAAGACATTTTAAGTAGCAAGAGAGCTACTAACAAACTACTTTGCTGTCAGATGGTAGTTGTTATATATACAGACACCCTGAATGTCAGCTTGTTTTCGCTTGTGAAGCCTGCCTCTGAGCCCCAGCCCCAAATACATACAGATATGTCATCCAATTGCCTTGTTACTTAAATTTGTTAACTTTTGAGAGCAATATCATGGAGACTCAGAAAAGGAAGATTCTAGGATTGTTAAACTTGCTAAAGGTTTTTACCAGTTCTCACATGATTTCTGAAATGATCACATTTGGAGACATATTACATACAACTTTTCTACCTCTTAGAGCATGAAATGGCCATTCCAAATGGTAATTAATGGTGCCAGGAAATGAATCCTATTCTTGCTAGATGCAAACCCCTTAAAACTTCATTTGCTTCAAAGTAATTGACCTGGACCTCTTTATTTACCTAAGTTAATGGTTCTTACCAGTGTCCCGGTGTTCACGGGATATACAGTAGGCATTTTCTTTTTTTATATAAGGAGAAAAAAGTATTGAGAAAGCGTAACTAGAGTTTGTTCTGAGTCTGCTCCTTTTTTTCCTATCACAATTCTATCAATTCTCTTGCCAATATTTTCTGATTTCTTTCTTAGTTCCAAAGATTTTCTTCTAATTTATTCCACCCTCAAATTCCATGTCCTGCCAAGTAACAATGTCCCATTCTCCTCCCAGAGTCTTTCCAGTCAACTTCTAACTTCACTTCCTCCTCATTTCTTTCATCCCATGACTTCTACACTTTCCCATAATCATAATTGGGTGGGCTTTCGCCATCCATGGAACAGTGTGACTCAGTGGGAGATCTGATACATTCCCCAATCCTTAGAGTTTTCAGTAACCAAATTCTGTATCCAGGTGGCCTGACATCCTCTTTACTTTTGAATGTTTTTTCCCAATCCCTTGACATTATGGAAATTTCCTCAGCTCGCTGAGAGAGGTGCTGCTGTGTCATAATATTCAAAGTTCCCTCACATCTCCAAGCTATTCTCCTTCCTAATACCTTTTCCCCACCTGTACTCTGTTCTGACTTGTTTTCATTCTACATACCTGGTGTTTCCTACCCCTTGCTGGAGAAGGCATCACAGTAAAGCTATCTATATGGTCAGCCACCAGAAGCACACAAGGATTTCACAAGACCATGATCCTAGGCCTAAATGGAGAATAAGGACATCCTACAGTTGCACATAAACATGTTCCCACTTTCATTTACATAAGTTTGTGTCAGTTACTGGGCTTCCCTTGTGGCTCAGCTGGTAAAGAATCTGCCTGCAATTCGGGAGACCTGGATTCGATCCCTGGGTTGGGAAGATCCCCTGAAGAGGGGAATGGCTACCCACTCCAGTATTCTGGCCTGGAGAATTCCATGGGCTGTATAGTCCACGGGGTCACAGAAAGTCGGACATGGCTGAGCATGTGTGTGTGTGTGTGTGTGTGTGTGTGTGTGTGTCAGTTATTAGTAGAAAATTTTGGAAATTTTTAGATAATTGCATTGTATTTTGGGTTACTTCATCTTCAGAATTCATTTAATTGGCTTTCCCCCAGATTTTCAGTTAGAACTAAACAAAAGCTATTGTATCCCAGAAAATCTATCATGATTTCATTGCAAGTTGGTTTCACAAGCTGCATACTTGAAAAATACAGGAATTTCCTGGTGGCTCAGATGGTAAAGAGTCTGCCTGTAATGCGGGAGATGTGGGTTTGATCCCTGGGTCAGGAATAGTCCCTGGAGAAGGAAATGGCAACCCACTCCAGTATTCTTGCCTGGAAAATCCCATGGGTGGAGGAGCCTGGCTGACTGCAGTCCATGGGTCACAAAGAGTTGGACACGACTGACTTCACTTTGAAAATGAGCATCATTAGCTGAGTTTAAATACAATAGAACTATCAGAGAGCTTGACCCACTGGGCACATAGGAAAAGGTGTTTATTCAAGCAAGCTTCCAAAAATCAGTAAGTAGATGACATATTTGATGTGGCATTTGATAAATAACACAGATAAAATGTAAAGGGTTAGTTATCCACAGTGATGACTAATGATAAAATAATGATAAAACATCCATTGCTTAAATATTTCTGTGTGTGGGCAGAAAAAATGACAAGGACAGAGCCTTTTGTGACGAATGTTCCAGCTGGTGAGACTGCCAGGTAGTTTTTGCGTCTCTGCTGAAAACTTTTTGGAAGGCTGGTCTCAGAGGAAGTCAGCTCTGCTGTTAAAGGTGCACGTGCGAATGCTCACTTGCTTCATCTGTGTCTGACTCTTTGCAACTCCATGGTCTGTAGCCCACCAGGCTCCTCTGTCCGTGGGATTCTCCAAGCAAGAATACTGGCGTGGGTTGCCATGCTGTCTTCCAGGGCATCTTCCCGACCCAGGGATAGAACTTGTGTCTCCTGCATTGCAGGCAGATTAAGCTACCTGGGAAGCCCCTACTTTAAGGTAGTAGTTTACAAAAGCCAGGGGACTTTGTAAGTACAACATAGTAGTAACCATGGCTTCCGCCCATGATAATTAATCAAAATATCCAGGGTGTCAGTGTACTGTCTTAAAGATCCCAGCTGATTCTAATGTGTGGCCAGAGTTGAAAGGCATAGCTCTAGGCTTGATGACTTACGTATTTTGAGGGTGGACAAGGAAATTTGGTTCTATTTCAGGATGGTGGACCAGCGTCTTTGTTACTATAGCAAGGGCCTTAACTAATGATCCTATGTAAGAAGTGAAACTTCCAGTGAACCAGAAACCATGATAAACCCTAAAATATGGGATGGAGACTGCATCGATGCAAAAACACAGAGCCCAGTCTAAAATGCTTATGGAAGCCTAGTGCCCGGAAGGGGAAGGAACACCGAGACTCCATCCCCACGGGTGGCAGAGCCCGGAAGGAGAAGGGCGTCAAGGACAGTGGACACGTCGGTCCTCAGCGCACTGCTGCAGGAGCGGCCGGCACCTCGTCCTCTGCTGATTCTCTTCCATCTGCTCTTGAGCCAAACAGCAGTGACAAAGTGTCAGCCTCCAGGTAGGAGTCATGGCCAGAGAGCACGGTTTAGACAGATATGGCCCTGTGCCATAAGGAGGGAAATTGGGCAACAGACCTGAACACCCCAGAGAAAGCTCACCCAGTGGATTCTCCTTCTTCCTGGTGCCTGAGGAAAGGCCGGAGGACAGTTTAGACCAGCAGTCTTCCCATGAATATGACACACTGACAGAGGATGTAATTCATGCAATCCAGCAGAGAATCTCAACCATAGAGATTGCAGAGACAAGATTGCCGCTCATACCAGCAAAACCAACATAGGAAAAGATGGCAGATGCAACATGATGGATGAACCAACACTCAAGCAAGATAAATAACAGCAAGCAAAGCAGAAATTAAGAATAAGCATATGTAGATTTTTCTGATAGATGTGTGAGGATAGAGGAGTCACAAATCAACTGGAGGTCATGAAGATGAAAACTTGGCCCATTTAATAAAATACTGAATAGGTAGATATTTTTTTCTGAAGTTGAGTTTTTTTATAATAAAGACTAATGAGTGAACTCCGGGAGTTGGTGATGGACAGGGAGGCCTGGCGTGCTGCAATTCATGGGGTCACAAAGAGTCGGACACAACTGAGTGACTGAACTGAACTGAACTGAACTGAATGATGCCTTATAACCTAGTGACTAGTGATAGTTCATAAGTTCAGTATTTTACTTCTTGGAAAGCATCTAACAGTATAAAACATTATACAAAGTATTTTAAAGTATGAAATGTTTTCTGTAGATCTTTTTAAAAGGCTTGGTCTGTTTTGAAAAACTGACAATGAATGAAAAAATCAAAAGAAAGAAAAATAAGCCACCCCCTGACACCCTGCAAATACATAAGAAACATTTGATAGTATTTGTGTTTTAAGTGCCTGGAATAAAATGGGATGAATTTTTCAAAGGCAGTAATAGTTTGTACAAGGACTTGTTTCATTTGATTTAGCACTAACTAAAATAGAGTAAAAATAACATTTAAGAAATAGCCTAGCTTCTCCTCCGCTTCTCATACTGTTCCACTACTCTAGGCCATAAAACATAAGTACACATTCTCCCGACCCCACCGAAGGAACCCAAAATGCTTATTTTAAGATGGCTGCTCACAAAAAAGTGGCAAGATTTTCTTCCCTTAAGATGGGATGTCAGTGAACACCAGCAGGTATCAACTTCTTTGATCAGGAATAAAGAACTCTACCTTCAGCAAATTCAGTTACTTTCCTAGTTCTTTCTAACCTATCATATAAAGCCTTTCTAGTGCCACATTTACTAATTATGATGGCTTTTTCTAGCAAGTAAATTTCTGTTTACTAATTATGATAGCTATTTCTGTCAAGGAAATTTCCCACCAGGCATGCTTGATCTATTTTTGTTTCTTAATTATACAGTATTTGTATTTTACATAACAGCATGAGTTTTTTTTTAAATTCATTCTTTGTTTTTTTTTTAATACTTTAATGTGTTACTCACCAAGGCATATCAATCAAAAGGAGAACTGACAAGAATATCCTAAAACACTTTTTTTTTTCCTGGCCACACAGCATGTGGGATGTGGGATCTTAGTTCTTCAACCAGGGATTGAACCTGTAACCCTTGCAGAGAAAGTGTGGAGTCTTAACCACTGGACCACCAGGGAAGTCTCCTAAAACACACATTTCTTAACATCTGAAAACATGTCAGTTACATTTTCCATTAAAGAAAATTCATTCAATTTTGGTGCTTATGCAAGAACTTCTAATGTCAATCTCTAACATAAGTTAAATCCCTCAGTAAACATGTATTTTCGGAAGAAAACAAGTTCTATCAAAGTAATATTTACCTAAATGTTGATTTTTTTAAATAAAAAATAGAAAGTTCTAAGGAAATGGAAGATATGTTTATCAACAAAATTTATGTAGCTCATGCAGCTACATAGATTTCTTAAAGTCAGCAGTAAATTCACATTTTGCATTCAGTTATTTTTATCTGGAATTTTATAGAGATAGCATCTCATAAAATCACGTCCTCTGTGTTAGAAATGTCTTTTTTTCTTTTGGCATCTGACTATGCAAAAGCTTCTAATGAAATATTTTCTCCAAACTAGTATTTTAATTTTTTACTTTTCTGGAAAAATATAAAACCTTACCAGTCACTTATTATTACTAAACAAAAGTTAGATTACTACCAATTGATCTTTTACTTTCGGTCTAAAAGAATTTTTTAAAGTTTAGACATCTCTGATGTTTTTGAATTGCACACCCATGGAAGACAGCTGGATAAAACACACTGCTAACTGCTAAGTCGCTTCAGTCGTGTCCAACTCTGTGCGACCCCAGAGATGGCAGCCCACCAGGCTCCCCATCCCTAGGATTCTCCAGGCAAGAACACTGGAGTGGGTTGCCATTTCCTTCTCCAATGTATGAAAGTGAAAAGTGAAAGTGAAGTTGCTCAGTCATGTCCAACTCTTAGCAACCCCATGGACTGCAGCCTACCAGGCTCCTAGACAATTTTAAAAGACAATTCTTATTATCAGACTCATTTGGCATATCCTTTATGTCCAGAATAAAATCCACAGAAATAAAACTAATATAATTTTCAAAGAATTCGTACATGGTGGAGTCTTAAAACAAGGAACTTCTTGTGAAGGAAGGAATAGTTCTGGTCATCTTGCTGATCACAAGGATTTTTCCTCCTGGAGTAACTGAGTTTTTGGGTGTCTCAGTGGGACTTTGGTTTGCAGGAAAGCCTGCATACAGGGCCAGATCTTATTGGTTTCTGTTCCAGAAAATGTTTCCAACACTCCCTTTTTCTGATAATATTCCAGGACCGGTTTCGTTTGGTCTTGGTAAACCTTCATTCTTTTGCTAAGTGTCTCAGGTTTATCGTCTACACGCTTAATGAGAGGCTCTCCAGTCACATAGTCCACACCAACCACTTTGGGAGGGTTAAATCCGAGGTTATAGCCCGGCCACTGGCTGAATGAACCCAGCGAGCCTCGAGGCGTTGCCGAATGACCTCAAATGGCACATTCAGGTTCATCACCAGGTGTACCTGATGGACTCTGTCCAGGGCTTCCACCTGTGCAAGTGTCCTGGGGAAACCATACAGCAGCCAGTTATACTGGGTGACATTTTTCAGCTCCTGGAGCAACAGCCGAATTATGAGGTCGTCCGGGATGAGCTTCCCCTGGTCCATGAAGGTCTTAGCCAGCACCCCGATTTCTGTGTCCCTTCGCATGTTGTCTCGGATCAGATCCCCACTGGAGAAGGTCTTCAGCTGGAAATGTTTGGTAATGCGCAGGGCCAGGGTGCGGTTGCTGGAGCCTGGCGCCCACGATCACGGAGTGCGGGAGCTGCCTTGATGGCCCGCTGCCAAGCGAGGCCGGGACCACAGAGACGGTTGGGCCCCTGGGCGGACAGCAGCTGCACCTGCACACTCACCCCTGCCTCCGCTGCCCGGCATCCGGGGCAGTGCCCGGAAGATGCGCTGCTTCAGAGGGTGCAACCCATGGCTGAGGGACAGTATGGAAGAGGGCATGTGTGAATTGAACGACTGGGTGAAGATATTCCTCCCAGGAGGGTGTAAAGGTGGAGGAGATGGGAAGTCTGAAAGGAAAATGAAGAAACGAAGTATAGATTCAGAAGTTACACTATTCACAGGAGAAAAAGGAGAGGAGGGAGGGATACAGTGCTTAAAGAGAAAATTAAAGGGACTTCCCTGGTGGCTCAGTAGTTAAGACTTCTTCCTCTCATTGCCAAGGGCCTGGGTTCAATCCCTGGTCTGGGAACTAAGATCCCACATGCCCACGTGGCAAAAAAAAAAAAAAAAGATAATTCAAGACAAGAATTTCCCAGAGTTAAAGATGGTGCAAGTCACAGGAATAGATAGTGGAACAGTTCAGAGCATCTAGAAGCAAATGTCAGCAAAGCTGTTTTGCAGGCCTCTCTCCACTCCACTGGTGGGGTGTCCTCACAGCTTGTTTGGAAGGCAACTTGGCAGTGGCTATTTTCTAAGAAATTACTTCTTAGTGTCTTCCTTAGACAAACACTCTCATGTGGCAAGAAGGCACATACACGATGTTCATTTCAGCCTTATTTGTAACAGCAAAAAAATTGTTAACAGTTTAGCTGTGTATTAATTAGAGAATAGCTAAGGGAACCTGTGGAATACTACCCAGCAGGTAAAAAGATCTATGTGCTAACATGAAAAGATTTCTGATATTGTAAATGCAAAAAGTTTCAGGTTGATACAATTTAGGTTAAAGAATGGTGTAATTTATGGTTAAATATATTTAATAAGTGAACTGGGAAGCTGGGTTTCTAGCAGTGGATGGACATGATTTTTACTTTTAGACAATTGCTTTGTTTGCAAGATGGCGAGCAGTTGGCTATTTCAGTAGACCAACAAAGAGGTGAGAAAGTACACTAATTTTAATTTCTTCAATGTAAGTGAGATTGAACATCTTTCCATCTGTTTTATGGGCCATTTATGGCAATGGCACCCCACTCCAGTACTCTTGCCTGGAAAATCCCATGGACAGAGGAGCCTGGTAGGCTGCAGTCCATGGGGTTGCTAAGAGTTGGACACGACTGAGCAACTTCACTTTCACTTTTCACTTTCATGTGTTGGAGAAGGAAATGGCAACCCACTCCAGTGTTCTTGCCTGGAGAATCCCAGGGATGGGGGAGCCTGGTGGGCTGCCGTCTATGGGGTTGCACAGAGTTGGACACGACTGAAGCGACCTAAGAGCAGCAGCAGCTCACTACTTCTCCATGGAGAATTTTTAAATTGACAGTTACCTGCTGATCACTTCTTTGGAAAAATACTTTGGGTTTGGTTTACGCAACAAGATGTGAAACTGGTGGACAGTTTTGTCTTGGGTGGTCCAAGTACAGGCTGTGCATCACGTGGGACTTCTCTAATTAGAGGTTGCTGAACCACCAGCCCTGCATCCACTTCCTTCTCTAACCATTCTTGAGCCACTTCATTTCTGAAAAAAGACCCATAAAAATGATGTGGTGGCTGGCTCTCATTCTATAAGCAAGAAAGAAAGCTATTTCCAGAAAGAAACCTAATTTCTGTATTTGTATTTTATGGAAGCAAAGTAGAATGGCTGCTCTAATTTCCCAGACTTGAAAAAAACTTGTTTCTGCTATTTTGGATCTTTAAGTTAGTCATATAATCTCTTTTATTGTTGCTATATCCAAAAGAGTTAAACTGGATACATCAGGTGATTCAAAAGATAGATGAATATTTAATAGAAATTTAGCTCATATCTTCCAGCAAAAGGACAAAAAAAAAATTCATGCTATGATTTGAATCAGTATTTTGCATAATACTAGTTGCTTTGCATAATAAAGTTGCACAGGATGACTGTCTTTTAGGATTACTAATTATATACACAAAAAGTAATACTGCCAAGGCCTTTCTATCCTACCAGATAGATTTAGACTTCTGGTATATTTAACCTTTAATTGAGATATCTAATTTGGTACCAGTCTCTGATCCCAGAATATTTCAGAGGTGTATCTGTGGAGTGTGGGTAGGGTTCACTTGGCTATAGGTGTGAGTAGGGTGTAGCTTAGAGCAGACACAGTGAATGTTGGCCTGCTGGTAAGAGTCCCACTCTGGAAGCACATTGAGGCACTTTGGCCTCCTGGGATTACCTCACCCCTTCCTCCTTTTCCAGACTAATACCAAACAAGTCACCTGGGACAAAGGATTATCAAGCTTATTCTTAATAGCATATGGTAACAGATTCTTTGATGAAATACATATAAACTAGTATGAGGCAAATAATACAGACAATACATTTAACAAAAAGCCTCTGGGGCAAAGCAGATGTGATTGTGGAAGTTTGTGGAAGCTTTCTAAGTATTTTTTTCACAGTAATGGAAGCCAAATGGTATAGCAATAAAAGAAGAACAGCAGAGACTCCTCAGGTTATACCTGTTTTTACAGTACTGATCATTTTGAAGTGAAAATTCCTAGGGAGAGTTACCAGTTTAGGGTATCCAAGGAGACACAACTGAAAGTCACAGAGAGGCTAAGCGGTGAGATAATCATTCACTCATTGATTCAGCAAACTTTAATCAGGTTTAATTTATCTGTGTGACTAGTTGTTCTAAGCACAGAGGATGCAGCCCATGAAATAGAATGAATCCTGAGTGTCCCTGTGATGTGAACTTCTCATGGGTCTCTTGGGCCACTGTTTCCCAATTGCTCCTCTGGGGAATAGAACATGATTTTAGGTCTCAGTGAAAGAAAAGTTATGACCAACCTAGACAGCATATTGAAATGCAGAGATATTACTTTGCCAACAAAGGTCTGTCTAGTCAAAGCTATGGTTTTTCCAGTAGTCATGTATGGATGTGAGAGTTGGACTATAAAGAAAGCTGAGCACTGAAGAATTGATGCTTTTGAACTGTGGTGTTGGAGATGACTCTTGAGAGTCCCTTGGACTACAAGGAGATCCAACCAATCCATTCTGAAGGAGATCAGCCCTGGGATTTCTTTGGAAGGAATGATGCTAAAGCTGAAACTCCAGTACTTTGGCCACCTCATGCAAAGAGTTGACTCATTGAAAAAGACTTTGATGCTGGGAGGGATTGGGGGCAGGAGGAGAAGGGGATGACAGAGGTTGAGATGGTTGAATGGCATGGCCGACTCAGTGGACATGAGTTTGGGTAAACTCTGAGAGTTGGTGATGGACAGGGAGGCCTGGCATGCTGCAATCCATGGGGTTGCAAAGAGTTGGACACGACTGAGCAACTGAACTGAACTGAAAAAACATTCCTCTCCTCCACTCCAAGTTTCATAGCTATGTTTTATCTTATTTTTAAAGCTATTTTAGTTTGAAATTTTCAAAGCTGCCTAAAATTAGAGAGAGAATGATATAGTCTCATGTCCTCGTAATCTAGTTTCAACAGTGATCAATCTTTTGCCAGTCTTGTTCTATCTCATTTTTTTTCTTGATATTTTAAATGACAACACCTTTTAATTTTAATGAAGGGCATCTGTGTTTTAATGTGCACAAAAAAATATAGCTGGCACTCATGCTTCACAGTATTCTTGCTTAGGACAAAACTAATCCATAAATTGGCTTTAAAACTGCTACACAGAGAGAGCAAAGTTCAACAAGGGCGAACATGACTGACTAATAAACATTCCCCTTCATCTTCCTTCCCTCAGTGAGGCTGGGATGGTTAGAAGAGATTTCTTCTTCTGTAGGGGATGCTTAGCACCATGGGTGTCACCTAAGAAGCACCTACAAAAGGGAAGCTAATGTTGTGTTTGGGAGGCATCTTTGATTCCAGAGAACTGATCCTGGCTCACATTTATTAAGCACTTAGTGTGTACGGGCACTGCGGTGGGAGATTTACATACGTCATCTCATTTCCTTTTCACAGCTTTACTCTGAGTGGATGTTGCGATCTCCATTTTCTGAATTTAAAATCAAGGCTCAGAAAAATGAAGTAACTGGACAGAGGAACCTGGTAGGCTGCAGTCCATGGGGCTGCTAAGAGTCGGACACGACTGAGCAGTTTCTCTTTCACTTTTCACTTGCATGCATTGGAGAAGGAAATGGTAACCCACTCCAGTGTTCTTGCCTGGAGAATCCCAGGGACGGGGGAGGCTGCCGTCTATGGGGTCTCACAGAGTCGGACACGATTGAAGTGACTTAGCAGCAGCGGCAGCAGCAGCAGGGCTAAGACTTCAGTTGAAAGCCTGTCTTCCTGCAGAGTCCGTCATGGCTTTCTGCCAAGCCCCCAGGACAGTCAGAGCCCATAGCAAACTCTAGGAAGCAGTTGGGGAAAGAACTAGGTCTGCGGAGTTCACACCTCATTCTTCCATTTGCTGCCGTTGTGACTTTAAACATTTCAGTTCACTTTTTCTGACCCCTTGTTTCTTATGCATACAATGGGAACAGCAAGATTAATTATGCAATTTTTGAGCACAGACTGAAGTCGTTTATATGGAAATTTAGCATTGTAGGCACTAAATAAATGTTGGTATTATATTCACAGGCACTAACAGGGCATGTGATCTTGAGCAGTCTTCTTCCCTCTCTTGGTCTCGGTTTCCTCCGCTTTAAAAATGATGTCATTGGCCCTCAAAGTGCCGCTAGGGTTAGTTGTGGGCTTCCTTGTTGGCTCAGTGATAAAGAGCTCGCCTGCCAGTTCAGGAGACTCGGATTTGATCCCTGGTCAGGAAGAGCCCCTAGAGGGGGAAATGGCTCCCCATTCCAGTATTCTTGCCTGGAGAATCAGAGGAGCTTGGCAGGCTGCAGTCCATGGGGTCACAAAGGGTCGGACACAACTGAGCAACTGAACACAGCAAGAAGGGGATAGTTGTTCCTCGATTGTTTTTTCTTTTTTTTCTTATTAGATGTTGATTTTATTTTTAATTTTTTTTGATGGTTTGCAAATTTATTTATTTTTTCTTTTTGAAATTACAATTTACAATATAAGTATACATGTTTCAATGCCATTCTCCCATCTCATCCCATCCTCTCCCTCTCTCTCTCCCCCAGAGTCCAAAAGTTCACTCTATAGATCTGAGTCTCTTTTGTTGTCTCCCATACAGGGTCATCATCCCCATCTTTCTAAATTCCATATATATGCGTTAGTATACTATATTGGTGTTTTTCTTTCTGGCTTGCTTCACTCTGTATAATCGGCTCCAGTTCCATCCATCTCCTTAGAACTGATTCAAATGTATTCTTTTTAATGGCTGAGTAATACTCCATTGTGTATATGTACCACAGCTTTCTTAGCCATTCATCTGCTGATGGACATCTAGGTTGTTTCCATGTTCTGGCTATTATAAACAGTGCTGCGACGAACATTGGGGTACATGTGTCTCTTTCTATTCTGGTTTCCTCGGTGTGTATGCCCAGCAGTGGGATTGCTGGGTCATAAGGCAATTCTATTTGCAATTTTTTAAGGAATCTCCACACTGTTCTCCATAGTGGCTGTACTAGTTTGCATTCCCACCAACAATGTAAAAGGGTTCCCTTTTCTCCACACCCTCTCCAGCATTTATTGCTTGCAGACTTCTGGATCACAGCCATTCTGACTGGTGTGAAGTGGTACCTCATTGTGGTCTTGATTTGCATTTCTCTGATAATGAGTGATGTTGAGCATCTTTTCATGTGTTTGTTAGCCATCCGTATGTCTTCTTTGGAGAAATGTCTATTTAGGTCTTTGGCCCATTTTTTGATTGGGTCATTT
>SJYQ01013195.1:97364-181014 GCA_006410935.1 Redunca redunca
GCAGGGAGAGTGTTTCCTGGTGTTTGGAAACCACTCTTCTTAAAGTTCCTTTCCTGGATTGGCCTTCCCTATCCGGGACGGAGCTCCCTCCCCACCTCCTTTGTCTCTTTTTTCGTCTTTTATATTTTTTCCCTACCTGTTTTTGAAGGCAATGATCTGCTTTTCTGGGTGCTTGATGTCCTCTGCCAGCATTCAGAAGTTGTTTTGTGGAGTTTGCTCGGCGTTGAAATGTTTTTTTGAGGAATTTGTGAGGGAGAAAGTAATCTCCTCGTCCTAATCCTCCACCATCTTCCCAGAATTCCCCTGTTCCTCGATTGTATTCCAGTTGGATCACAAGAAATATTTACTGACTGAAGTTAATGGAAATAATTTGGTAAACTTCCATTCAGTGTGATTTTATTTATAATTAGCGCCGAAAAGTTGATGCTTTTGAACTGTGGTGCTGGAGAAGACTCTTGAGAGTCCCTTGGACTGCAAGGAGATCCAACCAGTCCATCCTAAAGGAGACCAGTCCTGGGTGTTCATTGGAAGGATTGATGCCGAAGCTGAAACTCCAATACTTTGGCCACCTCATGCGAAGAGTTGACTCACTGGAAAACACCCACATGCTGGGAGGAATTGGAGGCAGGAGGAGAAGGGGACGACAGAGGATGAGAAGGCTGGATGGCATCACCGACTTAATGCACACAATTTTGGGTGAACTCTGGGAGTTGGTGATGGACAGGGAGGCCTGGCGTGCTGCAGTTCATGGGGTCGCAAAGAGTCGGACACGACTGAGTGACTGAACTGATATTTATTTAGGTCTGATTCCTTAGAGGAGAAGGAAATGGCAACCCATGCCAATATACTTGCCTGGAGAATCCCATGAACAGAGGAGCCTGGCAGGCCAGGGTCCATAGGGTCTCAGAGAGTCGGAGAGAGGTTCCTTAGAAAGCAGAGCCAGACAGTGATATGTTGCTGCTGCTCAGTGCCAAGGAGCAGAAACGAGAGACCTGAGAGACACAGGAGTGAGGCAGGGAGGGAGAGAGAGACACTGGGGCAGGTGTAGCTAAGCTGGTTTCCACCCAGTGTTCCTGGTTGCTCTGCTTAAAGAATCAGCCTGTGCAAAGCTGCATCTCAGGACAGTCTTTTTGGAGTGAAGAAAAGAGGATGAATTTATCAACAGTTTCCATCTCCCATTTGGCAATGCTTTGACCACAGGATGTCAATTCCTCTGCAGATATGGGCCGTGCACTTCTGGGCTCTGGAGCAAGATCCCTTGTGCCCCGTACCTCTGTGTGAACAGGGAAGTCAGGGATGGTAGACGGGAGATGTGTGGCCTGGACATGGGGCTGGGCTCTAAGCAGTGCACCTGAAAGTCTTGGGAACTGGTTGCTGTAGTGGCAGTTGGAACAGGAGATGGGAGACCAAGAGGGCCTGCAGTGGTGTAGGTGTGTGATACAGTAACTCTTGCCCCATGACTTACAAACAGAGTCTGAAGGTACTTATAGAACAAGGATGACGAGAAGGAAATAATTCATAGAAATGAAAAAAGAAATGACCTCAGTTTATTACCGACCCCATGGACTGTAGCCTACCAGGCTCCTCTGTCCATGGGATTTTCCAGGCAAGAGTACTGAAGTGGGTTGCCGTTTCCTTCTCCAGGGGATCTTCCCAACCCAGGGACTGAACCTGGGTCTCCCGGATTCCAGGTGGATGCTTTATCGTCTGAGCCACCAGTGAAGTCCTATTACCTGAAAAGGGAGGAGGATAATAGTACTTACCCATAGGGTTGTTGCAATGACAGAATGATTTCAGGAAGCTAGTATTTGTAGAGCATTTAAAATATATGTGGCATATAAAAGCCACTATGTGGATGTTTGTTTAAAAGAAGAAAATACTTAGCCACATGAGCTTTGATGGTTTCTGAAACTAAACATTACATTTGCCTCTAAGCTTTCTAGCAGTTAAGGAAAAGGGAAATATGGTAGGTTTCCTAATTTGCATTATCTGATCAAAGTGAGCTAATTCTGAGAGACAGCCGCCAAAAATCTACCTGTTATGAAAACCCAAAGGGAGTTGATCCCAAGGGACATTAAAAAGCAGACTAAGTAATGTTTTCAAAATGGTTACTTAAGTAAGATGTACTGAGGAATGTCTCACGTGACTAATTCTCTTGCTGATATTTTATCAGACGCAGCAATTTTCTGGGAGCTAAGGTAAAGAGGTTAAGATTTGTAGCTTTCTGATATGTGACCTTGAATTGGTGGTTCTTAAGCAGGGGCAGTTTTGCATCCCTGGGGACATTTGACAATGTCTGGTGATATTTTTGGTTGTTACAACTTGGGGTTGGATTGTGGCGATGCTACTACTACCCAAAGGATGGAGGCCAGGGATGCTGTTTATATTGCATGGGATGTACACATACTGAAGCAATTTGCTGCTGTCTGAAATTCACGTTTGGGAACCCGATGTTTAAATTTGTGAACTCTCATAGCTACACTTCCTACAGTGCGCAGGATGGCCCTCCACAACACAGGATTATCAGGCCGAAAATGTGAATAGTCCTGAAGGGGAGAAACTCTGCCCTAAATGAGTACAGATCCATGCATCCTTTCCCAGAGCAAGGCAGACATAGTATGAACATTAAAATATCTTTTCCGTAGTCAGACTTTTGTCTGAGATTAGTCAGCTGACAACTTCAGGTCAAAACCTTCAACCTCAGCCTAGCTTTTTTATATGCACAATGCTGACACAAGCTTGAGTTGTGTCTCCAACAAGTAGCAAAGTGAACCTTGCATGGGAAGCTTCTTGAACATTCCCATTGTTCTTTTTTTAAAAAAAATATTTTTTTATTTGGCTGTGCTGGGTCTTAGTTGCAACCTGCAGGATCTTCAGTCTTTGTTGTGGTGTGTGGGTTTTTAAATTGTAGCAAATGGGATTTGTTTTTAGTTGCAGTATGTGGGGCCTTAGTCATGACACATGGGATCTGGTTCCTAGGCCACAGATCAAATCCGGGTCAATGCATGAAGTGTTAGCTACTCAACCACCAGGAAAGTCCCCCATTGCTCTTTAACTGTCTCCTCGTACCAATAATTTGGTGCTTAATCACCTCGTGCCTCATCTGGTTACTTGGAGAGAGATATTGCATAAGCACTCAGCTAATCTGATGTCAAGGTGATTTGGGCAGCAAGAAAGAGGCAAGAAATAGAGCCTGCAGTGTCTGAGGGGCTTATATTCAAGGGAAAGAGACTCTAGGAAGGTGTTGGCAATTTTGTCTCCATGTAAGAGTAAGTAAAGTTCCATGGTTGACTGAATGACAAGCTGGGACAGAGCTGGGTGAAGCCCACTTTCCAGTCCATTCTCTTATCCCAGCTGTGTGGGTGGGCCATGGTTGGGCTCCAGAAAGACGTGGTCTTTCCATGGAGAAAGCCCAGGCAGGCCTACAGCCCTAAAAGAGGATAATGGGAAAGACTTGGTAGGAAGTCAAGATTTTAATCCCTCTCCTCTACTTTTCTAATGACCTATCACCAAGGTTCACATCATACTGCTTTCTTTGGTTTTATTAGACACTCCTTCATGTTTGAGCATGCTTAGTTGCTTCAGTTGTGTCTGACTCTGTGCGACTCTATGGACTGTAGCCTGCCAGGCTCCTCAGTCCATGGGATTCTCCAGGCAAGTCTACTGGAGTGGATTGCCACGCCCTCCTCCAGGGTATCTTTCTGACCCAGGAATTGAACCTGTGTCTCCTGCATCTCTTGCATTGCAGGTAGATTCTTTAAACTCTGACCCACCAGGGAAGCCCCCTTCATGTAACAGAAGCCAAATAATTGACCCCCCAATACACATCACAAACAAAATATTTCCCAGCTAGAGCTGGGAAGGATCCCAACTTAAACTTCCTCCTGAAAATATCAGTGAGTTTACCCCTCAGCTCTACCCGATTCTCTGGTCTGGAATGACGTCAGTAGGGATGACTGGGGTCTTCTGTTGTTCAGAGGATTTGTTTTGCATTCAGCAAACTACAGAAGTTGCATTACTAACAGAAAAGGCACAGAAAGGGAAATTCAGCGGCCAGCTGCTCTCCAGCTGAATTGCTAATGTTTAAGAAGGTGGAAAATGCTCTCTACTCCATGGGGGGCTCACCTGTGGTTCCACACACACGTGTCATATCCTTAATCCACATCCTAGGGGCATTCGCTAGTCATTTCATGGCTGTGAAGAGATAGACCCTGCATTTCCAACTCCATGACTCAGTAAAGAAAGCTAAAGGCAGAACCATGCTTGGTATGATGTAATATAATAGCAGATGTTCATACCAATGACCCTGATTAACCCAGAAAGGATTAAATTGCATTTATTGTCCTCTGCTCAGAGGGCAGGGAACTTTATCATCTGCTTTTGAAGGCTTGCCGTGAAAAAAAAAATGCTGAAAATAGTGGGTTTTTTGTGACTGAAGGGTTAGTTTCAATTTTCTGAAAAATTGACCTCCATGGTACACTTCCTTCTCCATTTGGGCTGAGAAATAAGGTACCACTGTACTTGCATAATGTGCTATGACTCCCAAAGGCACAGAGGATTTCTCCTTGGCTTCATTTTGCATTGGAGAGTTCTTGATGACATACAGTCACTCTTTAAAAAACAACCTTTTTTGGATGGAATAATGTAGAATTATAGAAAGGGAGCTTCCTTGGTGACTCAGATGGTGAAAAATCTGCCTGCAATGCAAAAGGTCTGGGTTTGATCCTTAGGTTGGGAAGACCCCCTGGAAAAGGGAATGGCAACCTGCTCTATTCTTGCCTGGAATTTCATGGACAGAGGAACCTGGTGAACTACAGTCCATGGGGTCACAGAGAGTCAGATATGACTGAGTGACTGAGTCTTTCACTTTCACTTTGTATAAGTAGTACAGAATTTTCCTATATCCCATCATCCTGTTTGCCCCGTTTTTAATATCTTACACAACCACGATACATTTGTTACAACTAAGAAGTCAGCATTGGTACATTGAGTTCAGTTCTGAGTTCAGTCGCTCAGGCGTGTCCGACTCTTTGCGACCCCATGAACCACAGCACGCCAGGCCTCCCTGTCCATCACCAACTCCCAGAGTTCACTCAGACTCACGTCCATTGAGTCCGTGATGCCATCCAGCCATCTCATCCTCTGTTGTCCCCTTCTCCTCCTGCCCCCAATCCCTCCCAGCATCAGAGTCTTCTCCAATGAGTCAACTCTTCTCATGAGGTGGCCAAAGTACTGGAGTTTCAGCTTTAGCATCATTCCTTCCAAAGAAATCCCAGGGCTGATCTCCTTCAGAATGGACTGGTTGGATCTCCTTGCAGTCCAAGGGACTCTGAAGAGTCTTTTCCAACGCCACAGTTCAAAAGCATCAATTCTTCAGCGCTCAGCTTTCTTCACAGTCCAACTCTCACATCTATACATGACTACTGGAAAAACCATAGCCTGACTAGATGAACCTTTGTTGGCAAAGTAATGTCTCTGCTTTTGAATATGCTATCTAGGTTGGTCATAACTTTCCTTCCAAGGAGTAAGCGTCTTTTAATTTCATGGCTGCAGTCACCATCTGCAGTGATTTTGGAGCCCAAAAAGATAAAAGTCTAACACTGTTTCCACTGTTTCTCCATCTATTTCCCATGAAGTGATGGGACCAGGTGCCATGATCTTCGTTTTCTGAATGTTGAGCTTTAAGCCAACTTTTTTACTCTCCTCTTTCACCTTCATCAAGAGGCTTTTTAGTTCCTCTTCACTTTCTGCCATAAGGGTGGTGTCATCTGCATATCTGAAATTATTGACATTTCTCCTGGCAATCTTGCTTCCAGCTTGTGTTTCTTCCAGTCCAGCGTTTCTCATGATGTATTCTTCATATAAATTAAATAAGCAGGGTGACAATATTCAGCCTTGACGAACTCCTTTTCCTATTTGGAACCAGTCTGTTGTTTCATGTCCAGTTCTAACTGTTGCTTCCTGACCTGCATATAGGTTTCTCAAGAGGCAGGTCAGGTGGTCTGGTATTCCCATCTCTTTCAGAATTTCCCACAGTTTATATGTCAGTCCCAATCTTCCAATTCATTCCTGCAGACACCTCCCTCCCCCCCCCGCTTACCTCCTTGGCATCCGTAAGTTTGTTCTCTACATCCATGTCTCAATTTCTGCTTTGCAGGTAAGTTCATCTGTGCCATTTTTCTAGATTCCACATGTAAGTGATGTTATAAAATATTTATTTTTTTGTTTTTTTTCTACTTCTTAAAACTTAAAACCTTTGCTTAAGTTACCTAAATGTTCAAACTGCACTGAATTATTTTCATGCTATAAAACATTCAGACACGCTTAGAATTTTTCTAATCATTTGTCCATACTTTATGGGCTTCCAGGTGGCACAGTGTAAAGAATCCACCTACCAATGCAGGAGACACAGAGACTTGAGTTCGATCTCTGGGTCAGGAAGATCCCCAGAATAGGAAATGGTAACCGACTCCAGTATTCCTGCCTGGAAAATCCCGTGGACAGAGGAGCCTGGCAGCCTTCAGTCCATACAGTCCATGTGAAGAGACATGACTGAGCACAGCACAACAGCAGCTATACTTTATTAGCCTCAAAATACTGAACATCTGTTTAAAAGTTATAATTGTAGAAACTTTGTTTTATGTGGAANTTCAGAGATTGAGGTAAAAAGAATTAGGTTTCTGAAGTCTAATTATGACTTAGCAAACCACCAGGGGCACTACATCCCAGAGGGATGAACCTTGCTCCGTGTCAAAGCCGTGATTGGAGGGCAAATTTATCTGGACGATCACAGCAGCATAAAGAACCAGGTTTATGTGAGGACCTGGGCCAGAGACCAGCCAGACGTTTTTCTAGGAAATGGCCGCAGGGAATTTTTGTACTAGACAGAGAAATAATGGACACAATGTCATGCTCTGAAATAATGATTTTAAAACACGGTTTATTCTGTTATTGGAGAAACAGAGATTCTTTCTTCCTATACTTGCTGTAATCCCTAGCAGGCAAGGGAGGCTGCTAGCCTCCTAAAAGTTCTCTAAGGGAGTCTGTTACAGTCCCCACTTTTGTGTTCATAGGAGAAACATCAAGACAATAGACTGCATAGAGACTTTCATAATCTTGATTCTAAAATGTCCAACGTGACTAAAAATCTCTTTCTATATAATAGGTTGAAAGTTCATTTCTTAGCTGTGCAGTCTTTTTTTTTTTTTTTTAATTTTATTTATTTATTGTTGGTTACTCTGGGCCTTTGTTGCTTTGGTTTCCGGAGTTGTGGCACTCCAGCTTCTCATTGCAGTGTCTTCTTGTTGCAGAGCATGGGCTCACAGCGAGCAGGCTCAGGAGTTGTGGCACACATGCTCAGTTGCCCCAAGGCAGGTGGAATCTTCCCAGACTAGGGATCAGTCCCATGTCCCCTGCATTGGCAGGTAGATTCTTAACCACTGGGCCACCAGGGAAGTTCTGTGATTTTTTTCTTGAGTGATTCATAAAGTGAAATTTTAGCTGCACCTATAGTACTCTTGTCCCATCACTTCATGGGAAATAGATGGGGAAACAGTGGAATGTCAGACTTTATTTTGGGGGGCTCCAAAATCACTGCAGATGGTGATTGCAGCCATGAAATTAAAAGATGCTTACTCCTTTGAAGAAAAGTTATGAGCAACCTAGATAGCATATTCAAAAGCAGAGACTTTACTTTGCAGACTAAGGTCTGTCTAGTCAAGGCTATGGTTTTTCCAGTAGTCATGTATGGATGTGAGAGTTGGACTGTGAAGAAAGCTGAGCACTGAAGAATTGATGCTTTTGAACTGTGGCGTTGGAGAAGACTCTTGAGAGACCCTTGGACTGCAAGGAGATCCAACCAGTCCATTCTGAAGGAGATCAGCCTTGGGATTTCTTTGGAAGGAATGATGCTAAAGCTGAAACTCCAGTACTTTGGCCACCTCATGTGAAGAGTTGACTCATTGGAAAAGACTTTGATGCTGGGAGGGATTGGGGCCAGGAGGAGAAGGGGACCACAGAGGATGAGATGGCTGGATGGCATCACTGACTCTATGGACGTGAATCTGGGTGAACTCCAGGAGTTGGTGATGAACAGGGAGGCCTGGCGTGCTGTGATTCATGGGGTCGCAAAGAGTCGGACACGACTGAGCAACTTCACTTTCAGTTTTCACTTTCATGCTTTGGAGAAGGAAATGGCAACCCACTCCAGTGTTCTTGCCTGGAGAATCCCAGGGACGGGGGAGCCTGGTGGGCTGCCGTCTATGGGGTTGCACAGAGTCAGACACGACTGAAGAGACTTAGTAGTAGTAGTAGTAGCAGTATACAGCATTTTGGAGGAGGCAATGGCACCCCGCTCCAGTACTCTTGCCTGGAAAATTCCATGGATGGAGGAGCCTGGTAGGCTGCAGTCTATGGGGTTGTTAAGAGTCAGACACGACTGAGCGACTTCATTTTCACTTTTCACTTTAATGCATTGGAGAATGAAATGGCAACCCACTCCAGTGTTCTTGCCTGAAGAATCCCAGGGACGGTGGAGCCTGTTGGGCTGCCGTCTATGGGGTCGCACAGAGTCGGACATGACTGAAGTGACTTAGCAGCAGCAGCAGCAGCATACAGCATTTCTTCCGCATTTCCTCCTATCTACTCAATAGCATTGACTCAGATCCCTACCTTGGAAGAAGGACAAAGGGAGATGGGAGAGAAAAGCAGTGTTACTGATTGTCATGTTTTTTGGAAATGGACCCATATGCTAAAATTTCATTTTCCAGAATCAATACTGGAGATACTTTTTGCCACATAATTAGCTGCCTCCAAAGTTGTAGGTTAAAACAATAGCCACTTGTGTGGCTAACAGTTTTGTGGATCAGCAGTTTGGGCTGAGCTTTGCTGGGCAGTTCTGGTCTTGGACAGCTCAGTCATGAGTCTGCAGGGTTGGCTGGCAACCGCAGGGTGGACCCAGGTAGGTTGGCTTATTGCTGCTTTATACTGTCTCCTATGTTCCAGATGGCTGACTGAGGCTTTTGCACATGGTATCTGGGTAGGGATCTGAGAGAGAGCAGAAGTGCTCAGCGCTTCCTCAAAGCCTCCCTTGGAACTGCACAACATCAGTTGCACCACATTCTATTAGCCAAAGCAAGTCACAAGGATACCCGGGATTCAAGAGCTAGCCTGCCTCTTGATGGGGAAGGTTGTAGTCACATTCTAACAGCTCAGGTACAGGGAGGGGAAGAATTGTAGTCATTTTTACAATCTTTTATACCTACCAAGTAAAAATAAAGTAGATTCAAATAATTTTATCTGTTTGCTTATTTTTGGCTCTGCTGGGTCTTGCTTGGTGTGTGGGGTTTTCTCTAGTTATGGTGAGTGGGAGCTACATGCCAGTTGTGGTGTGCAGGCATCTCACTGTGTGGCCACTCTTGTTGCGGAGAAGGGTGTGTGAGCTTCAGTAGCTGCTGCTCCTGGGCTCTAGAGTACAGGCTTAATCGTTATGGGGCACGGGCTTAATTGCTCCACAGCATGTGGGAATCTTCCCAGACCAGGGATTGAACCTGTGTCTCCTGCATTAGTAGCTGTATTCTTTACCACTGACCCACTAGGGAAGCCCAGATCCAAATAATTTTATCCACAGACAAAAAACGGGCTGACAAATACGTTGTATGAGTTTGTACCTTACTTGAAATAGTAATTATTCTTGCTAATATTGAAAGTATCAAAAGAGGAAACTCAGATTGTCAGTTAATTCTCGTCTCTCTTCCAAGGTTTCATAAACCATAAATCTAAGGCTCTTTCATTTAATACCATAGGTTTTTTGGTTTGTTTTTTTTTTACTTTGTTTCTTTCTCTTTTTTAAAAAAAATTTTTTTTGAGGGGTAATTGCTTTACAGAGTTTTGTTGTTTTCTGTCAAACCTCAACATGAATCAGCCATAGGTATACATATGTCCCCTCCCTCTTGAACCTCCCTCCCAGCCCACCCCTCTAGGTTGATACAGAGCCGCTGTGTGAGTTTCCTGAGCCATACAGCAAATTCCCGTTGGCTATCTGTTTTACATATGGTAATATAAGTTTCCATGTTACTCTCTCCATACATCTCACCCTCTCCTCCCCTCTCCCCATGTCCATAAGTCTGTTCTCTGTGTCTGCTTCTCCCTTGCTGCCCTGTAAATAAACTTAATACCATAGATTTAGTTTTGCCAGTTTGTGTAGATGTTGTTGCAAGCTGGGCTCTTTGGGAGGTTAGACTCTGAGGGGCAGTGGAGTTTGAAGAATGTTTACTGGATCACATCACTGGGATCCATGCTGGTGGGGGAAGGAGGGTGAAGCAGAGGGAGACGCTGAGTGGCTGTGCGGTCCACAGCCTCAGTCAGCTCTTTAGAGAGCTCTGAGTCTGAGACAGCTATCAGAGTCATCCCAGGTGGGGTGAGGGAGGCTGGGCCTTTTATAAACAAGTGTTCCTTCACCAGTGATGGGATGCAGAGCTCCTCCGGGAAGGGCCTGACCTTGGACAAAGTGGCTTCTGCAGCTGAGGCATATGTTATGGTGCCCCTGGATGTGGAGTGTCTGTGGACATCTCTTCTGGGGCTGAAGGCCCTGCCTTCCAAGTGCTGCACAGTGCTGGTGGGATGATGGTGAGACTCAAGATACACAGCACTGGTTTAACCCACAGGAGAAGCAGCATGCACACATAACATGATAGTGTTTATTGACTCTTGTTTACCTCAGTTCACTCAGTTGTGTCTGACTCTTTGTGAGCCCATGGACTGCAGCATGCCAGGCTTCCCTGTCCATCACCAACTCCCAGAGCTTGCTCAAACTCATGTCCATTGAGTTGGTGATGCCATCCAACCACCTCATCCTCTGTCGTCCCCTTCCCCTCCTGCCTTCAGTCTTTCCCAGCAGCATGCTCTTTTCCAATGAGTCAGTTGTTTGCATCAGGTGGCCAAAGTATTGAAGCTTCAGCTTCAGCATCAGCCCTTCCAAAGAATATTCAGGACTGATTTCCTCAGAGGATTTCAAATAGCTGCATAAAGGGTGTCTGACTCGCAGCACCGCTGAATTCACTGCTGCTGGAGCTGAGCAATAAATAGTGGGTTAACCGAGGAATTAATTAGCCATCGTGCAAACTGCTTTCACGTGTGTTTCATGTTGCCTTCTCCTCCTCCTCCAAAGGAGCACTGACTCCTGCCACCCTGCCCTCTGGCCAGCAATTCCTGGCACATGGCAAAGAAGACTTTCTCGCTCTTTTGTCTGGATCCTCAGTCACCCACATTGGCAGTGGGAAGTGAGTTGGGACTAAGTGGGGGTCAGGGGCCAGCAGTTGAATCCATCTCTAAGGTAGTTATATCCATAAAAATTAAAGCTTACCAAATAATTCTCATAGAATTAATTGTATTACAGTTACATTTTTCTTCTCTTTGTGAAGACATAAAGCTACCTTCCCTAGTGACTTTAGAATAGAATTATTTGGTGTGTGTGTGGTCTTTCAGTCATCTGCTGCCCTACAGCTGGATTAGGAAAGTTCTAGTGCTTCCTATCTGAATATGGGACCACCGTTTTAAAGGCCTTAGCGTTGTTTTCATAAGAGTTTGACCAACCACACTGGGAGGCAGCATTGCCTAGAAGTTAAGAACCCGGGATCTGGAATCTGACTGTTCTGACTCTGATGTTTTCTAGATATGTGTTCTTGAAAGAGTCCATCCCTCAAAGCCTCAGTTTCCTCATCTACATGATGGAGACTTTAAAAGCTGTTCCCTCCAGGAACAACTACAAGGATTCTGCAAGGTGATGCCCATGAAGAGACTGGCATGGACCCTGGCATGTAAGTGTTAGCTTCTCTTTAGGAGGAGGAAGGTGATGATAATGGTGGTGATGGTGCTGGGACAATTGGGATCTGCCCCCTGTCACATTCCTGCAAACCCTCACTGCTCTTTGTGGTCTACTTAATCTGCCAGTTTTTTAATTTTTCTGCTGTGGGAGACCTGAAGCAATAGATCGTGGGGAGATGTGAAAGAATGCAGAGGAGAGAAATGTATGTTTGAAAAATACTACAGATTCACATTTCAAAATAACACCACATGGAATATATCTAGGAGAATTACATAAAAATAAGTCACTATGGCTGCTTCAGTGATGCCTGAGAGTGGATACTCAAGGCAGTAGAGAGGTGTGTGTCCCTGGGGTTGTGGCCCCTGGGGGTGAATCACTTGGGTTCAGCAGTGGGGGTTGTGGAGTGGGGTCCAGCAGGGGGAGTCCTGGTGTGTGTTGCGTGCCCCCGGAAGCACACCGAGCTGCAGGCCTCTCCCTGTTGCACCCAGCGGTGTCTAGCCAGCAGTGACTGATGAGAGGGACAGGGACCAAGGCAAACCGAGTAAGGTTTCTAAATATAAGGACTTTTGACGTAGTCAGTGAAACCTCAGCTGTTCTATAATAAGGTTTAACCTTGGTCCACCATAGCAAGGCTTCACCAGATGGTGGTTTACTCTTGTTTGGCCTCGAGTTACAGCTGTGTGTTGCAGAGAGGGACATTGCTGAATTAACAAACCAGAAACACAGAGATACTTATTTTCATAAGTGTGGATTAGCTATGAGCTTCCTGTTCTACAGTAGGAAGGAAGACCTCTATCTCTGGCAGTGGTGATTTATTGGTGTACTTCTAGATCTGGTAAACTCTTATTAAGTTGGCCTGATGGAGTTCTGGTGTGTTGTGATTAATCCTTGTGCCTTGCTGAGCTGTTTATCATGGTTACACTCAGGTTACCAACCTTCAGAGAACTAGAATACAATGAAACCCATGAACTGAAGCAAGTAAAATGAATTTACTCTCTCAGGCAATTTAGAAGAGCTTTAGGATCTTTGAGGACCTCACTGCTGCCATTATCACTATGCGATCCTACAGGTTGGATACAAACTGTCGGGCCTAACAGAAGCCCCGAGGCTGCCTTGTGACCATGTCCTCATCATCTGATTCTGAACTGCTGCTTTTTTTTAATTTTAAATAAAAGGCCATGCCTCAGAACTGCTTCAGAAACTACTTGCAGAGTAAAACTCTTCACTGTTTGCAGATGACGTGATCCTCTACATAGAAAACCCTAAAGACTTCACCAGAAAATTACTAGAGCTGATCAATGAATATAGCAAAGTTGCAGGATATAAAATCAACACACAGAAATCCCTTGCATTCCTATACACTAATAATGAGAAAATAGAAAGAGAAATTAAGGAAACAATTCCATTCACCATTGCAACAAAAAGAATAAAATACTTAGGAATATATTTACTTAAAGAAACTAAAGACCTGTATATAGATAACTATAAAACACTGGTGAAAGAAATCAAAGAGGACACAAACAGATGGAGAAATATACCATGTTCATGAATTGGAAGAATCAATATAGTGAAAATGAGTATACTACCCAAAGCAGTCTACAGATTCAATGCAATCCCTATCAAGCTACCAACAGTATTTTTCATAGAGCTAGAACAAATAATTTCACAATTTGTATGGAAATACAAAAAACCTCAAATAGCCAAAGCAATGTTGAGAAAGAAGAATGGAACTGGAGGAATCAACCTGCCTGACTTCAGGCTCTACTACAAAGCCACAGTCATCAAGACAGTATTATACTGGCACAAAGACAGAAATATAGATCAATGGAACAAAATAGAAAGCCCAGAGATAAATCCACACAACTATGGACACCTTAGCTTCGACAAAGGAGGCAAGAATATACAATGGATTAAAGGCAATCTCTTTAACAAGTGGTGCTGGGAAAACTGGCCAACCACTTGTAAAAGAATGAAACTAGATCACTTTCTAACACCATACACAAAAGTAAACTCAAAATGGATTAAAGATCTAAACATAAGACCAGAAACTATAAAACTCCTAGAGGAGAACATAGGCAAAACACTCTCCGACATAAATCACTGCAGGATCCTCTATGACCCACCTCCCAGAATACTGGAAATAAAAGCAAAAATAAACAAATTTGATCTAATTAAAATTAAAAGCTTCTGCACAACAAAGGAAACTATAAGCAAGGTGAAAAGACAGCCTTTGGAATGGGAGAAAATAATAGCAAACGAAGCAACTGACAAAGAATTTATCTCAGAAATATACAAGCAACTTGTGCAGCTCAATTCCAGAAAAATAAATGACCCAATCAAAAAATGGGCCAAAGAACTAAATAGACATTTCTCCAAAGAAGATATACAGATGGCTAACAAACATGAAAAGATGCTCAACATCACTCATTATCAGAGAAATGCAAATCAAAACCACAATGAGGTACCATTTTACACCAGTCAGAATGGCTGCAATCCAAAAGTCTACAAGCAATAAGTGCTGTAGAGGGTGTGGAGAAAAGGGGACCATCTTACACTGTTGGTGAGAATGCAAACTAGTGCAGCCACTATGGCAAACAGTGTGGAGATTCCTTAAAAAACTGGAAATAGAACTGCCTTATGACCCAGAAATCCCACTGCTGGGCATACACACTGAGGAAACCAGAATTGAAAGAGACACGTGTACCCCAATGTTCATTGCAGCACTGTTCATAATAGCCAGGACATGGAAACAACCTAGATGTCCATCAGCAGATGAATGGCTAAGAAATCTGTGGTACATATACACAGTGGAGTATTACTCAGCCATTAAGAAGAATACATTTGAATCAGTTCTAATCAGGTGGATGAAACTGGAGCCTATTATACAGAGTGAAGTAAGCCAGAAGAAAAACACCAATACAGTATACTAATGCATATATATGGAATTTAGAAACATGGTAACAATAACCCTGTATGCAAGACAGCAAAAGAGACACAGATGTATAGAACAGTCTTTTGGACTCTGTGGGAGAGGGAGAGGGTGGGATGATTGGGGAGAATGGCATTGAAACATGTATAATGTCATATAAGAAACTAATCACCAGTCCAGTTTTGATGCATGATACAGGATGCTTGGGGCTGGTGCACTGGGATGACCCAGAGAGATGATATGGGGTGGGAGGTGGGAGGGGGGTTCAGGATGGGGACCAAGTGTACACCCGTGGCAGATTCATGTTGATGTATGGCAAAACCAATACAATATTGTAAAGTAATTAGCCTCCAATCAAAATAAATAAGTTTAGGGGCAGTCCTAAGATGGCGGAGGAATAGGATGGGGAGACCACTTTCTCCCCCACAAATTCATCAAAAGAATGTTTCAACACTGAGTAAATTCTACAAAACAACTTCTGAATGCTGGCAGAGGACATCAGGCACCCAGAAAAACAACAGATCATTGTCTTCAAAAACAGGTGGGAAAAATATAAAAGATGAAAAAAGACAAAGGAGGTAGGGAGGGGACTCCGTCCCAGGAAGGGAGTCCCGTCCCGGGAAGGGAGTCTTAAAAAGAGAGAAGTTTCCAAACACCAGGACACACTCTCACTGCTGAGTCTGTGGTGAGCCTTGGAAGCACAGAGGGCAACATAACAGGGAAGAAAAATAAATAAATAATTAAAACCAACAGATTACATGCCCAATGGTAACTCCCCCAGTGGAGAAGCAGCGCAGATGCCTACATCTGCCACTAGCAAGTGGGGGCTGGGCAGGGAGGCGCGGGCTGCAGTGCTTTTTAAGAATCGGGCTGGAATGCCCCAAATGTAACCAGAGCGATCTAACTTGGGCTAGCAAACCAGACTGTGGGATAACTACCACGCAAAAAGCTCTAACGTAAGACACCGCCAGGACCGCACACACAACAAAGGACAGAACAGAAATAGCGGGCTGCAGACCATCCTCCACTGGTGACAGGCACCCAGAGCCGTAAGGGCTGGAAGGGGGCAATCGCAGCCCCGGAGAGACTTTACCTACCAAACTGCAAGCAGGCTTCTTTGCTAACTAAGACTTCTTGGGGTTCTGGACAGTCACCATCTGCCTGACAAGGGGCGCCAGCAGTACACCCAGAAAACTGAGCAGCAGGGAAAGGTGATAAGTTACAGCAACTGTGCTCACCAAACACCTGAGCTACTGAGAAGGGCACAAAATGCAGGCCCAACTGAATCTGCACCTCTGAGGGCTACCTGAGAGCTGAGCCTGAGCGGCTTAGACCGGGGAGGTGCATGCAGCCTAGGGCTGGCCTCAGACAGTTCCCGGTGGAGCAACGTAGAGCCTGAGTGGTGTGTGCCATGTGCAGGGGCATGCCCAGTGTGGCTGAGACACTGAAAGCGCATGCCAGTGTTATTTGCTAGCAGCATCCCTCCCTCCTCACAGTGCGACTGAACAAGTGAGCCTAAAACAAAAAAAGTGTCCACCACCGCCCCCCTTGTGTCAGGGTGGAAATCAGACACTGAAGAGACCAGCAAACAGAAGAAGCTAAACAGAGGGAACCGCCTTGGAAGTGACCCCACACTGCCCACAACACCAGAGAAAGTCCCAGAAATATCTTTACTATTTTTATGACCATTCTCGTTTTTGTTGTTGTTGATGTTGTTTGATTGTTTTTTCTTCTTTTCTTTTTCTTCTCATTTTTTTAAACTTTTAAAAAATTTTAAGTCCTCTATTTCTCCTTTAAGTTTTATTACCAACTTGCACTTTTCAAAAAAAAGACCCTATTTTTAAAGTAAACGCCATATATATATATTTTTGTGGTTGTTGTTGTTTTTTAATAATTCTCGTGACTTTTTTTTCTTCTTGTTCTTCTTTAATATTATATTTTTGAAAATCCAACCTCTACTCTAGATTTTTAATCTTTGCTTTTTGGTATTTGTTGTCAATTTTGTACATTTAAAAACCCAATCTTCAGTACCAAATTTTACCTGAGACTGAGATTACTGGCTTGACCACTCTCTCCTCCTTTGGACTCTCCTTTTTCTCCACCAGGTTGTCTCTGTCTCCTCCCTCCCCCTTCTCTTCTCTATCCAACTCTATGAATCTCTGTGTGTTCCAGATGATGGAGAACACTTACGGAACTGGTTACTGGCTGGATCTGTCTCTCTCCTTTTCATTTCCCTCTTATATCCTCTGGGCCACCTGTATCTACTTCCTGCCTCTCCTATTCCCTGTATAACTCCATGAACGTCTCTGAGCGGTCCAGACTGAGGAGCACACATAAGGAAGTGATTACTGGCTAGCTTGCTCTCTCCTCTTTTGATCCCACCTCATCTCATTCCAGTCACCTCTAACTACCCCCTCCCTCTTCTCTTCTCCATGTAACTCAGTGAACCTCTCTGGGTGTCCCTCAATGTGGAGAAACTTTTCATCTTTAACCAAGATGTTTTATCATTGGTGCTGTATAGATGGAGAAGTCTTGAGGCTACTATAAAAATAAAACTGAAAACCAGAAGCAGGAGGCCTAAGTCCAAATCCTGACAACATCAGAGAACTCCTGAATCCAGGGAACATTAATCGATAGGAGCTCATCAAATGCCTCCATACATACACTGAAACCAAGCACCACCTAAGGGCAAACAAGTTCCAGAGCAAGACATACCATGCAAATTCTCCAGTAACACAGGAACACAGCCCTGAGCTTCAATATACAGGCAGCTCAAGTTACTCCAAAACCATAGACGTCTCACAAATCATTACTGGACACATCATTGCACTCCAGAGAGAAGAAATCCAGCTCTACCCACCAGAACTCCAACACAAGCTTCCCTAACCAAGAACCTTGACAAGCCACTGATACAACCCCACCCACAGCGAGGAAACTCCATAATAAAGAGAACGCCACAAATTCCCAGAATACAGAAAGGCCACCCCAAACGCAGCAATATAACCAAGATGAAGAGACAGAGGAATACCCAGCAGATAAAGGAACAGGATAACTGCCCACCAAACCAAACAAAGGAGGGAGAGATAGGGAATCTACCTGAGAAAGAATTCTGAATAATGATAGTGAAAATGATCTAAAATCTTGAAATCAAAATGGAATCACAGATAAATAGCCCGGAGACAAGGATTGAGAAGATGCAAGAAAGGTTTAACAAGGACCTAGAAGAAATAAAAAAGAGTCAATATATAATGAATAATGCAATAAATGAGATCAGAAACACTCTGGAGGCAACAAATAGTAGAATAATGAAGGCAGAAGATAGGATTAGTGAAATAGAAGATAGAATGGTAGAAATAAATGAATCAGAGAGGAAAAAAGAAAAACGAATTAAAAGAAATGAGGACAATCTCAGAGACCTCCAGGACAATATGAAACGCTCCAACATTCGAATTATAGGAGTCCCAGAAGAAGAGGACAAAAAGAAAGACCATGAGAAAATACTTGAGGAGATAATAGTTGAAAACTTCCCTAAAATGGGGAAGGAAATAATCACCCAAGTCCAAGAAACCCAGAGGGTTCCAAATAGGATAAACCCAAGGTGAAACACCCCAAGACACATACTAATCAAATTAACAAAGATCAAACACAAAGAACAAATATTAAAAGCAGAAAGGGAAAAACAACAAATAACACACAAGGGGATTCCCATAAGGATAACAGCTGATCTTTCAATAGAAACTCTTCAGGCCAGGAGGGAATGGCAAGACATACTTAAAGTGATGAAAGAAAATAACCTACAGCCCAGATTACTGTACCCAGCAAGGATCTCATTCAAATATGAAGGAGAAATCAAAAGCTTTACAGACAAGCAAAAGCTGAGAGAATTCAGCACCACCAAACCAGCTCTCCAACAAATGCTAAAGGATATTCTCTAGACAGGAAACACAAAAAGGGTGTATAAACCAGAACCAAAAACAATAAAGTAAATGGCAACGGGATCATACTTACCAATAATTACCTTAAACATAAATGGGTTGAATGCCCCAACCAAAAGGCAAAGACTGGCTGAATGGATAAAAAAGCAAGACCCCTATATATGCTTCCTACAAGAGACCCACCTCAAAACAGGGGACACAATACAGACTGAAAGTGAAGGGCTGGAAAAAGATATTCCACACAAATAGAGACCAAAAGAAAGCAGGAGTAGCAATACTCATATCAGATAAAATAGACTTTAAAACAAAGGCTGTGAAGAGACAAAGAAGGCCACTACATAATGATTACAGGATCAATCCAAGAAGAAGATATAACAATTATAAATATATATGCACCCAACATAAGAGCACCACAATATGTAAGACAAATGCTAACAAGTATGAAAGGGGATATGAACAATAACACAACAATAGTGGGAGACTTTAATACCCCACTCACATCTATGGACAGATCAACTAAACAGAAAATTAACAAAGAAACAAAAACTTTAAATGATACAATAGACCAGTTAGACCTAATTGATATCTATAGGACATTTCACCCCAAAACAATGAATTTCACGTTTTTCTCAAGTGCTCACGGAACCTTCTCCAGGATAGATCACATCCTGGGCCATAAATCTAGCCTTGGTAAATTCAAAAAAACTGAAATCATTCCAAGCATTTTTTCTGACCATACTGCAGTAAGATTAGATCTCAATTACAAGAGAAAAACTATTAAAAATTCCAACATATGGAGGCTGAACAACACGCAGCTGAATAACCAACAAATCACAGAAGAAATCAAAAAAGAAATCAAAAGATGCATAGAAACGAATGAAAATGAAAACACGACAACCCAAAACCTGTGGGACACTGTAAAAGCAGTGCTAAGAGGAAAGTTCATAGCAATACAGGCATACCTCAAGAAACAAGAAAAAAGTCAAATAAATAACCTAACTCTACACCTAAAGCAACTAGAAAAGGAAGAAATGGAGAACCCCAGGGTTAGTAGAAGGAAAGAAATATTAAAAATTAGGGCAGAAATAAATGCAAAAGAAACAAAAGAGACCATAGCAAAAATCAACAAAGCCAAAAGCTGGCACTTTGAAAGGATAAATAAAATTGACAAACCATTAGCCAGACTCATCAAGAAACAAAGGGAGAAAAATCAAATCAATAAAATTAGAAATGAAAATGGAGAGATCAACAACAGACAACACAGAAATACAAAGGATCATAAGAGACTACTATCAGCAATTATATGCCAATAAAATGGACAATGTGGAAGAAATGGACAAATTCTTAGAAAATACAACCTTCCAAAACTTAACCAGGAAAAACTAGAAAATCTTAACAGACCCATCACAAGCACGGAAATTGAAACTGTAATCAGAAATCTTCCAGCAAACAAAAGCCCAGGTCCAGGCGACTTCACAGCTGAATTCTACCAAAAATTTAGAGAAGAGCTAACATCTATCCTACTCAAACTCTTCCAGAAAATTGCAGAGGAAGGTAAACTTCCAAACTTATTCTATGAGGCTACCATCACCCTAATACCAAAACCTGACAAAGATGCCACCAAAAAAGAAAACTACAGGCCAAAATCACTGATGAACATAGATGCAAAAATACTTAACAAAATTCTAGTAATCAGAGTCCAACAACACATTAAAAAGATCATACACCATGACCAAGTGGGGTTTATCCTAGGGATGCAAGGATTCTTCAATATCCAGAAATCAATCAATGTAATTCACCACATTAACAAATTGAAAAATAAAAGCCATATGATTATCTCAATAGATGCAGAGAAGGCCTTTGACAAAATTCAACATCCATTTATGATAAAAACTCTCCAGAAAGCAGGAATAGAAGGAACATACCTCAACATAATAAAAGCTATATATGACAAACCCACAGCAAACATTATCCTCAATGGTGAACAATTGAAAGCATTTCCCCTAAAGTCAGGAACAAGACAAGGATGCCCACTTTCACCACTACTCTTCAACATAGTTCTGGAAGTTTTGGCCACAGCAATCAGAGCAGAAAAAGAAATAAAAGGAATCCACATTGGAAAAGAAGAAGTAAAACTCACACTGTTTGCAGATGACATGATCCTCTACATAGAAAGCCCTAAAGACTCCACCAGAAAATTGCTAGAGCTAATCAATGAATATAGTAAAGTTGCAGGATATAAAATCAACACACAGAAATCCCTTGCATTCCTATACACTAATAATGAGAAAATAGAGAAATTAAGGAAACAATTCCATTCACCATTGCAACAAAAAGAATAAAATACTTAGGAATATATCTACTTAAAGAAACTGAAGACCTGTGTATAGAAAACTATAAAACACTGGTGAAAGAAATCAAAGAGGACACTAATAGATGGAGAAATATACCATGTTCATGAATTGGAAGAATCAATATAGTGAAAACGAGTATACTACCCAAAGCAGTCTACAGATTCAATGCAATCCCTATCAAGCTACCAGCGGTATTTTTCAGAACTAGAACAAATAATTTCACAATTTGTATGGAAATACAAAAAACATCAAATAGCCAAAGCAATGTTGAGAAAGAAGACTGGAACTGGGGGAATCAACCTGCCTGAATTCAGGCTCTACTACAAAGCCACAGTCATCAAGACAGTATGGTACTGGCACAAAGACAGAAATATAGATCAATGGAACAAAATAGAAAGCCCAGAGATAAATCCGCACACCTATGGACACCTTATCTTCGACAAAGGAGCGAGAATATACAATGGATTAAAGACAATCTCTTTAACAAGTGGTGCTGGGAAAACTGGTCAACCACTTGTAAAAGAATGAAACTAGATCACTTTCTAACACCATACACATAAGTAAACTCAAAATGGATTAAAGATCTAAACATAAGACCAGAAACTATAAAACCCCTAGAGGAGAACATAGGCAAAACACTCTCCGACATAAATCACAGCAGAATCCTCTATGACCCACCTCCCAGAATACTGGAAATAAAAGCAAAAATAAACAAATTGGATCTAATTAAAATTAAAAGCTTCTGCACAACAAAGGAAACTATAAGCAAGGTGAAAAGACAGCCTTTGGAATGGGAGTAAATAATAGCAAATGAAGCAACTGACAAAGAATTAATCTCAGAAATATACAAGCAACTTGTGCAGCTCAATTCCAGAAAAATAAATGACCCAATCAAAAAATGGGCCAAAGAACTAAATAGACATTTCTCCAAAGAAGACATACGGATGGCTAACAAACACATGAAAAGATGCTCAACATCACTCATTATCAGAGAAATGCAAATCAAAACCACAACGAGGTACCATTTCACACCAGTCAGAATGGCAGCGATCCAAAAGTCTACATGCAATAAATGCTGGAGAGGGTGTGGAGAAAAGGGAACCCTCCTACACTGTTGGTGGGAATGCAAACTAGTGCAGCCACTATGAAGAACAGTGTGGAGATTCCTTAAAAAACTGGAAATAGAACTGCCTTATGACCCAGCAATCCCACTGCTGGGCATACACCCTGAGACAACCAGAATTGAAAGAGACACGTGTACCCCAATGTTCATCACAGCACTGTTTATAATAGCCAGGACATGGAAACAACCTAGATGTCCATCAGCAGACGAATGGATAAGAAATCTGTGGTACATATACACAATGGAATGTTACTCAGCCATTAAAAAGAATACATTTGCATCAGTTCTAATGAGGTGGATGAAACTGAGCCTATTATACAGAGTGAAGTAAGCCAGAAAGAAAAACACCAATACAGTATGCTGCTGCTGCTGCTGCTAAGTTGCTTCAGTCATGTCCGACTCTGTGGGACCCCATAGACAGCAGCCCACCAGGCTCCCCCATCCCTGGGATTCTCCAGGCAAGAGTACTGAAGTGGGGTGCCATTGCCTTCTCCCCAATACAGTATACTAACACATATGTATGGAATTTAGAAAGATGGTAATGATAACCCTGTATGCGAGACAGCAAAAGAGACACAGATGTATAGAACAGTCTTTTGGACTCTGTGGGGGAGGGAGAGGGTGGGATGATTTGGGAGAATGGCATTGAAACGTGTATGTCATATAAGAAATGAATTGCCAGTCTAGGTTCGATGCAGGATACAGGATGCTTGGGGCTGGTACACTGGGATGACCCAGAGAGATGCTACAGGAAGGGAGGTGGGAGGGGGTTCAGGATTGGGAATACGTGTTCACCCGTGGCGGATTCATGTTGATGTATGGGAAAACCAACACAGTATTGTAAAGTAAAATAAAGTAAAAAAAAAGAAAGAAAGAAAATTAAAACTAAACATCCCTGAATTTCAGTAGTTTAGTCAGTTCAGTCCAGTCCCTCAGTTGTGTCTGACTCTTTGCGACCCCATGGACTGCAGCATGCCAGGCCTCCCAGTCCATCACCAACTCCTGGAGCTTACTCAAACTCATGTCAATTGAGTTGGTGATGCCATCCAACCATCTCATCCTCTGTTGTCCCCTTCTCCTCCCACATTCAATCTTTTCCAGCACCAGGATTGTTCGCATCAGGTGGCCAAAGTATTGAAGCTTCAGCATCAGTTCTTCCAATGAATATTCAGGACTAATTTCCTTTAGGATTGACTGGTTGGATCTCCTTGCAGTCCAGGAGACTCTCAAGAGTCTTCTCCAACACCACAGTTCAAAAGCATCAATTCTTCTGTGCTCAGCTTTCTTTATAGTCCAACTCTCACATCCATACATGACTACTGGAAAAACCATAGCCTTGACTAGATGGACCTTTGTCAGCAAAGGAATGTCTCTGCTTTTTAATATGCTGTTTAGGTTGGTCATAGCTTTTCTTACAAGGAGCTTTTTTTTTTAAAATTTCATGGCTCTACAGTGATTTTGGAGCCCCCCAAAATAAAGTCTCTCACTGTTTCCATTGTTTCCCCATCTATTTACCATGAAGTGATGGGACCAGAAGCCATGATCTTAGTTTTCTGAATGTTGAGTTTTATTTTAAGCCAATGTTTTCACTGCTCTCTTTCACTTTCATCAAGCAGCTCTTTAGTTGCTCTTCACTTTCTGCAATAAGGGTGATGTCATCTGCATATCTGAGTTTATTGTTATTTCTGCCTGTAATCTTGATTCTAGCTTGTGCTTCATCCAGCCCAGCATTTCTCATGGTGTACTCTGCATATAAGTTAAATAAACAGGGTGACAGTATGCATCCTTGATGTACTCCTTTCCCAGTTTCAAACCAGTCTATTGTTCCATGTCTAGTTCTAAATATTGCTTCTTGACCTGCATACAGATTTCTCAGGAAGGTAAGGTGGTCTGGTATTCCTATCTCTTGAAGAATTTTCCAGTTTGTTGTGATCCACACAGTCAAAGACTTTAACGTAGTCCAGGTGTAGTCCACCCATATCAGACATGGGAGAACATCTCTGCGCCCCATATCAGACATGGGAGAACATCTCTGCGCCCCATATCAGACATGGGAGAACATCTATGCGCCTTGCCCAGAGCTTTGCTTCTCTCTCTCTTTTAAAACAGTGTATTTATTTTGGCTGTGCTGGATCTTCACTGCTGCACAGGCTTTTCTGCAGTTGCGGTGAGCAGGGTCTACTCTCATTGTGGGGTGTGAGCTTCTCATCACAGTGGCTTCTCTCGTCGTGGAGCACAGGCTCTAGGGCAGGTGGGCTCAGGAGTTTTGGCTCCCAGGCCCCAGAGCACAGGCTCAGTAGTTGTGGCGCATGGGCTTTGTTGTTTTGTGGCATGTTGGATATTCCCAGATCAGGGATTGAACCCATGTCTCCTGCACTGGCAGACAGATTCTTTATCTCCGAGCCCCCAGGGAAGCCCCGTCTCTTCTTGTTTAGATCCTGCTATCTGGTCCTGTGCCTACAGAGCATCATGCAGCTGCCACAGCTGCTTAAAAGCAGATTGTGTATGATGATCTCTGTCAAGCAAGATGCGAAGAATGCTGAGGTCTGTTATCTTCTGGTGGTCTGAGGGTTGACAAAGGAAAACCTGACTGACTGGAAACAGCTTGGCATTTCTTGACACACACATAAAAATTCATAGTCAAAAAGACAGTTCAGTTTGCCATAGCAACAAATCCATTTCCTCTAGTGAGGTAGGCCTTTGCAAGGTTATTAGCTGCCCTCACAGCTCAGCATGTGCTTGGCCTCCAAGTGGCAGGCTCTGTGTGCAGTGCTCTATGCAACTCCAGATTCAGGCCCACGAGCTCCCCAAGTGTCATTTAGATTCCATGCTGGTCAGATGATCCCCAGGCCTAGTCCTACCCCAAGGAAGTCACGGGTTAGGTCGTGGTTCCTCCCCTCCCCCTCAAGGGTGATGCTTGGTTTGGGGGATGTATGGGGAGGCAGCAACAGCCTGGATTCATCAGTGCTCTTGGAAGAGATTTGTATCTTGTCATGGAGCAACCAAGGGTAAAAATAATCAAAAGCAGGAATCAAGAGTCCAGAGTGAGTCAAAGAGAAGGTCATCAGAGCATCTAGGGCCTTGCATGGCAGCTGTTCTCTCTGCTCCTCCAGAGTGTGACCCATTCCCCAGCACCCTGAAGAATGGCCTGAGGGCAAGGCAACTGCTCTCATTGCCCCCAGCCTGACCCCTGACTCCTAGTCCCCTTCTCCGGGGCTCTCTGCTGCTGCTACTGCTGCTGCTAAGTCGCTTCAGTCATGTCCAACTCTGTGCGACCCCATAGACTGCAGCCCGCCAGGCGCCCCCGTCCCTGGGATTCTCCAGGCAAGAACCCTGGAATGGCTTGCCATTTCGTTTTCCAATGCATGAAAGTGAAAAGGGAAAGTGAAGTCGCTCAGTCGTGTCTGACTCTTAGCAACCACATGGACAGCCTACCAGCCTCCCTCAAAGGGAAGGCGGGCCCTGGGGTCTTAGATAATGGGATGGCTGCTAAACTGAGGAGAGAGAGCAACCAGAAATCTTAAAGGACTCAGGGAAGAAGAAGGGGTGGCCTTCTATTCAGGCATGAAGAAGTGGTAGGCTGTTAGCATTCCTCAGGCCCAGTCTGATCCTGCCAAGGCCTGGAGAGTCACTGTCCAGTTCAAGTTGGAGGTCAGACCTTCAAGAAGAACCCCAGAGAGAGGTTAGGAAGAAGGGTGCTCTCTTATTCTGAGAGGAAGTCCTTCTCTTCCACTTGACCACTATCTTTCCCACCATCATCCTCACCTGAGGTTATGCCTGGGTGAGTCAGAAAGTTACCAGTCTTTGCAAGCAGAGCAAGGAGACACTGAGCAGAAAAAGAATCGAGGAGATAATGTCCTGGGCCCCAGAAGCATTCTCCTTCAGTCCATCTAACAGATAGAGGCTTGCTTTCATTCTCTTTGTTTGTAGATTGACTTTTGCCCTTTACAACAGTATTTTCCTTCTTATGACAAGCCTCCTACATATGACTCCCTTCCAGGCAACCAGCCCACTCATCTGGAGGAGGTTATTTTTATGCACGATTTGCTTGTTTGGAAGCTACTTGCTTGTGTGAGCAGTGCAGACGGAAAGAAAAACAAAAAAGTCGAGTTCTCTGCCTTGGTGGTGAGAGTGGAGAATCAAAGCAGTAGTACCTGCAGCTAACAGACATTTAGTGGTGAGGGGCGAGGTGAGCAGGGAAGGGTAGGAGGCCCAAGGTTATGGCCAAGATGTGCTCCCTCTAACAGTGTTTGATCTAGGTCTGACCATCTTTCTTTATACCTAGTTCTGTCCTCCAGAAATAGGTGGGGTGACCCCAAATAAAAACACTAATGCAAATGGGATGCCTCTTTAACCCTTTGATGAGTTAAAAGTTATCTGTGCAGGTCAGTTACAGTCAAAGCAATCTATAGAGAAACCTTTTTTTTTTTTTTTAAATGATGAGAATGACACCATGACATAAAAATTGACAAATTAACATCAAGTAGCCTGAAATTTTGTGAAATGAAAAATGATAACAGAAACATTAGCCCTTTTAGTTGTTAAGGAAATGAATGAAATGGAAAGGGAGAGGCCTCTATCCCTTAAGGAGGGAAGTATGGAAAAGGTCAATTTTCATTCCAATCCCAAAGAAAGGCAGTTCCAAAGAGTGTTCAAACTACTGCACAATTGTACTCATCTCACACACTAGGAAAGTAATGCTCAAAATTCTCCAAGCCAGGCTTCAACAGTACATGAACCAAGAACTTCCAGATGTTCAAGCTGGATTTAGAAAAGGCAGAGGAACCAGAGATCAAAGTGCCAACATCTGTTGGATCACAGAAAAAGCAAGAGAATTCCAGAAAAGCATCTGCTTTATTGACTACACGAAAGCCTTTGACTGTGTGGATCACAGCAAACTGTGGAAAATTCTTAAAGAGATGGGAATACTAGGCCACCTTCCCTGCCTCCTGAGAAGTCTCTATGCAGGTCAAGAAGCAACAGTTAGAACTGGACATGGAACAACAGACTAGTTTCAAATTGGGAAAAGAGTATGTCAAGGCTGTATATTGTCACCCTGCTTATTTAACTTATATGCAGAGTACATCATGGAAAATGTCAGGCTGAATGAAGCACAACCTGGAATCAAGATTGACGGGAGAAATATCAGTAACCTCAGATATGTGGCTGACACCACCATTATGGCCGAAAGTGAAGAAGAACTGAAGAGACTCTTGATGAAAATGAAAGAGGAGAATGAAAAAGCTGAGTTAAAACTCAATATTCAGAAAACAAAGATCATGGCATCCGGTCCCATCACGTCATGGGAAATAGATGGGGAAACAATGGAAACAGTGGCAGACTTTATTTTTGGGGGGCACCAAAATCACTGCAGATGGTGACTGCAGCCATGAAATTAAAAGACACTTGCTCCTTGGAAGAAAAACTATGACCAACCTAGATAGCATATTCAAAAGCAGAGACATTATTTTGCAAACAAAGGTCCATCTAGTCAAAGCTATGGTTTTTCCACAAGCCACGTATTGATGTGAGAGTTGAATCATAAAGAATGCTGAGCGCCGAAGAATTGATGCTTTTGAACTGTGGTGTTGGAGAAGAGTCTTGAGAGTCTCTTGGACTGCAAGGAAATCCAACCATCCCATCCTTAAGGAACTCAGAGCTGAATATTCATTAGAAGGACTGATGCTGAAGCTGAAGCTCCAATACTTTGGCCACCTGATGCAGAGAACTGACTCACTGGAAAAGACCCTGATGCTGGGAAAGACTGAAGGCAGGAAGAGAAGGGGATGACAGAGGATGAGATGGTTGGATGGCAGTGCCGACTGAATAGACATGAGTTTGAGCAAGCTCCAGGAGTTGGTGATGGACAGGGAAGCCTGGCGTGCTTCAATCTATGGGGTGGCAAACAGTCAGCCACAACTGAGCGTCTCAGCTGAACTAATGGAGTCTCCAAGTACATGTTGAGAACCATGAGATGCTCTATCTGAGCATATGAGAATGTGGCTGTAAGATTCTCCACACAGAAGTGTTTTCTTGGCATCCCAAGCATATGAAGTAAACAGACAGCCGTAGAGACCTCTCCCACTTGCCATTGTTCTAGTAAATACTCTGAGGTAACAGGTATTTAAACATTCTCCCTTCAGTGACAGTGCCCACCACATTGAAACATTTAAAGCAGTGACTGTGGGAAATTCAGAATGAATTGGAACGCTCCCTGCCAACATAGGAGCCCTCCAGCCCCAGAGCACGCCCACTGCCCTGAGCTGAGCGACATCAGCACCTGTATAGCACACCCTGCAGAGGGAAGGGAGAGGATGGGGGGGACTGCAGGAAGGAAGGAAATGCCAATTTCAGCCTTTGGTGTCTATCCCAGGATGCAGAAGCCCTGCCTGGGTGATCATCAGTGGATGAGACTGTTAGACACAAGGTTGATGGGAAATTTTACAAAGGAGTGATCAAGATGAGCCCACCAGAACCCCTTAGGCCCAGCTTGGTGAAACTTGGCATCTGTAAGAGTAGCCCAGCCATACACATGTCTCCTGACACTGTGAGCTAGGCAACACACAGCATCACTGATCACGCATTCTTGCCAAGAAGTTTAATCCAAATTGAACTAATCCTATAAATCTAACTTCTGCACAGGCAGTGGAACAAAATTAGATGATTGCATCAGGAACCAGTCAAAGGCAGATAATGGAATGTTCTACAACGGTTGGCTATGTATTTTTCAAAGCATCATTGAGATTCAAAAGGAAGAGAAAGAAGGAAAAGCAAAAGAAAAAGATACCAAAGAAGAAAGATTGGGTCTATATTCAAAGATACTTAAGGTACATATTAACCAAATGTAACATATAGATCTTAATAGATCACGATTATAACAAGCTTTGGGGAGAAAATTTGAGGTAGTCAGGGAAACTTGAATATAAACTGCCATTAAATAGCAGGGAGTTATCGTTAATTTTGTTTATTATGATATTAGCATTGCAGTTATGTGAGAAAATGTCCATAATTTTAAAAGATGTATGCTGAAGTTTTAGAAGTGAAATGATAAGATGTGTGATACTTGCTTTAAAATACTTAAGGAAAAATGGATAGGTAAGGCAAGAATACTGTATTTTAGAATTCTTATGAGATGCTTTTATTAATGATACGTGAATATACAATGTGCACCAGTAAAATACATTTGCTCTGTGAAATATACACACAAAGAAAAACATGTTAGGCCTGTGAGCTCTCACTTAAGCAGAAAAAGTGCTTATCTGAGTCACTGGAAATAGATGTATTCTTTATCTTTCAAAATAATCAAAATTTAAAAAGCTTCTTTAGGACAGAGATAGACAGTTCACATGCAAAGAAATATGGATGACTTTTGAAAAATATGATTTTTTTTGAAAATCCTCTAATTTCAAAGAAGCTTTAAGGAATGTTAACCTCAGATTTGCCACTTGGAACAAAATAGGACTGGATCTTTATCTAATGCCCAGGCTTTCTTTAGGATAGTAGTCTTCATAACATCACCTGGATTTTTAGAATTGCAGTCTCTAGGTTTGCCCCATACCCACAGAATCTGAAATATTTGGAGATGAGGCTGAAATCTTTGAACAAGCCCCCTCAGTGATTCTATGAACACTTAAGATGAGAACCACTGCTCTAGGAGCAGCAAGTTAAGTGTTAAGAGGGTATATCAGTTCTGAGAACCCCTGAGAGGCTGTTACTGCAGTGCAGATGTAATGCACTAAATGATTCATGACTCTTATTTGCTAAGTGATGGGGGTTTATCCAGTCATAATACCCCACATCCTCTCTTACAAACATAACTCAGCTGTCGAGCTGTTGTCAGGAAGTGTGGGTTAACAATTCTCTTAAAATCTAGACCTGACCAGGAGATTATCATTTCCAAAGCATTTTGAATCTGGTTGGCAGCTTGTGTTCATATAACATCTCATTCCTTGTCCATACCTCAGCCTCTGTTTTGGTGAACCTCATCTTTGAAGTATTATCAGCTTTAGACTAGACTATTTGGTAGGTCCTTCAGCCTCAGAGGACTGAGTATATCCACTCCTTGACAGGTCCCCACTCAGGCATTTATGTTTTTTCAGCTAGTTGGTTCATGCAAAAGTTAGAAGCATAGGTAGAGATATTAGCAGAAATCTGTTCATGAGCCAGAAACATTTTTTCTCCCTTGATCTCTGTGAGAAGTGAGAAAATATTTTTTCTGCAAGAAAAAATATATTGTTCAAAGAGATTAGAAGCTCTTCTTGGAAATTTCGTTGTACTTCTGAAATGATCATCTGAATGTTAACTCAGGTGAAAGCAGGAAAATGGAAAGTCACTTGAACAGGTTGAGGCAGAGTTGATGGAGGGTTCAAGAAACCAGTGTCTACCTTGGAAAAAAATCAAGTGGATCAATTGTTTACTTTCAAAGACAATGCTGACTATGCAAGTCCAATCTCACTAGGCTCACGACTGCCTACCAACTTGGAGACGTAGGTCTGAATTTCTAAACGTGGAAGCTGGTTTCCTAGTAAACGACAAGACAGAGTAGAAAGAGAATAGATCTCAAAACCTGAAAGTACAAGCTTTGTGTCTCAAATTAACACGTATCTTTTTGAACTAGGTCAGATGTGTTCTTCTGAGCTTCCATTTTCTCATTTATGAAATAACAGTAACACCTGGCTTGCAAAGGTTGTGTGAATTCTCTCGCTCTCACCTTCTCTCTCTCTCTGTCTCACACATACACAGAGAACATTCTGTTTTTCTGCAGCCAGGCTTCTGCAAACGCGAATGAGCTCATACGTGGCTGGTACAGAGTGGAGCAGTGGTGGCCTAACATGGAAGTCCTGATGGACTTCACCAGCACACTAGTGTTTTCCTCCATAAGTACCAGCAGTTCATCACAGGGTGTCTCTATACAGCTCAGCATGGCAAGTGTGAAGAATACAGCATTGTCCATGATGTCTAGTCACCCCTTATTTGGGTGGCTCAGTTCAATCCACTGCTCTGTCCAGAAAGTGTTCATAGCATGGTTTTCCCCAGTCTTTGGACATGTTGCCCTTGCTGCCATAACTCAGCAGCCTGACATTCCCTTATACCCCTTCCATCAAGGTATATTCACTTTTAAAAGTATTTTTAGGTTAAATTTTTAGATTTATTGTAGAATTTCTTTATGAGGACTTTAACTTTTTTGCTGTACTTTTTATTAGGATTGTTATTATTTTTGTTGATAACCCAGTTACAAATTTGTACAGATTTTAAGAGGGAGGCTCCTAATAATATTTTTCCTATAAGTTGTGTTAGTTTTAATATGAATGCTAATTTTAGTATTAATTTTATAGAATTCTAGGTTTATCAGGAAGGCAAATATTGCAATTAAGCAGAAATTATGTAATGTATCAGGGGAAAAGAGGAGAAGGGATAAATCTGGAGATTGGCATTGACATATACATGCTGCTACACATAAAATATATAACTAATAAGAACCTACTGTGTAGCAGAAGGAACGCTACTCAATACTCTCTATTTTCCCCTGTATGGGAAAATAACCTTAAAAAGTGGATATATGTACATGTATAACTATTTTAACTTTGCTGTACACCTGAAACTGACACAATATGGTAAATCAACTATACTCCAATAAAAATTAAAAATAAAATAAGTGACAAAAAAGGAAAGGAATTGCATAATGCACGTATGCACACATCCACACTCATATAAATGTATATACACTTTTGGATTCCTGGTAGCAGTGGTGAGCTCTCGTCACTCATTTTAATTGAAACTTTTGTTTTTTGGAGAAGTCACTCTCACCTTTACGACTTCGATGGGGACAAGGATTACCTGTCAGTATTGTGTCTGAAAACACTGGAAACTCATTTGCTCAGCCCCCTTGCAGCACAGGCAGAGGCCCACCGGAGCCCAGCTATGCCAGGACTCTGATGTGAGAGGTAGTGACACTACAACCCAGAGGCCAGGTGTTGTCAGGCATTTTTTGCGGCAATGATGCCAATGATTTCCTCCTCAGAAGGGTCTTGGGCCATAGCTTTTGTCTTCTTAATTCCTGCTTAGCCTGGAGCTAGGTCTTCAGGGGTATGAGACATGAGTTACCCAGGGTGCTTTCAAAACACTTGTCTGCTTAACTCAAGTCAGAATTAGCTTCTGTTTATTGCTATGAAAAATTCTAGCTGACATAGTTGTTATTATAAGAATATGATTTTTTTTTAAACGTTTCCACATTTACTATGCTTTAAGTGATACCCAAATCATCAGATTACTTGTCTGTTCCAGGTATCTATTGCTGCATTTGACACCCCACCCTGAAATCTTAGTCACTTAAAACAATGTACCTTTATCTTACATGTTTCTACGGGTTGACCGGGCCAAGGCAGGGGATTCCATCTTGAAGTCTCTTATGTAGCTGTAGTAAGGAAGTGGCTGGCACTGGGGTTATTATCTGAAGGATGGACTGAGGTAGTTGCCCAGGATGGTTTCATCACTTGCATGTCTGGTTCCTTGTCCTCTTTTTACATGGTGTCTCATCCTCTGGGGCCTCTCCTGGTAGCCTGGGGCTTTTCACAGCATGCTAATCTCAGAGCAGTTATGCTTGGTAGCTGGATTCCAAGAAGCAGGAAGTTAGCACTTTAAAGGTAACACTTGGAATTGACATGGTATCACTTTGTATGCTGTTGAAGTAGTCACAGGGCCTGCCGAGGTCCAAGGGGGTGGAGAAATGGAGAAAGGAACTCTAGTTCTTAAAGTGAGACTGGCAATATCAGGGATATTTCTGTGGTCAGCTTTGGAAAATGCAGTCTGTCACGCTACATGTACTGTCCAGAGAATAATGTAGAAAACAGCAATATTTTTTTTAAAAATTATTTTTCACTGATGTATATAGTTGATCTATGATGTCTCAAGTCTACAGAAAAGTGACTCAGTTATACGTTTGCTGCTGTTTTTAGTCACAAGTCACATCCAACTCTTTTGCGACCCCATGGACTGTAGTCTGCCAGGCTGCTCTGTCCATGGGACCTTGCCTGGGAAATCCCATGGACAGAGAAGCCTGGCAGAGTACAGTCCATGGGGTTGCATAAGAGTCGGACATGACTTAATGACTACGCGTGCACACAATAATGAATGATGTTGAGCATCTTGTTGGCCATTTGTGTGTCTTCTTTGCAAAAATACCTATTTAGGTCTTCTGCCCATTTGTAATTGGGTTATGTTTCTTTGATATTGAGGTACATGAGCTGTTTGTATCAGCAATGTGGTTTTTAAAAGGTAAAGCACTCGCTCTTAAGGGATAATGCTGTGCTGTGCTTAGTCCCTCAGTCATGTACAATTCTTTGTGACCCCGTGAACTATAGCCCGCCAGTCTCCTCTGTCCATGGGGATTGTCCAGACAAGAACTCTGGAGTGGGTTGCCATGCCCTCCTCCAGGGAATCTTCTCAACCCAGGGGTCAAACCTAGGTCTCCTGTACTGCAAATGGATTCTTTTCCATCTGAGCCACCAGGGAAGCCCAAGGGGGTAATATTAGCTGTGAATAATACAGAAAATGTACAGTAGTATTGTCTTTAAAAAAAAAAAGTATTAACTTCTCAGTGGAGAGAGCTCCCCCCAACCACTTCACATGAGGTACTATTTATTTTATGGCAAATAATGCGATGTAATTTGGAGACCTTTTAGAATTTCAGAATTTAAGAGAAAAGTTCTCTTCCAGTTATTGACTTTTTTTTATTACTTGGGAAAATCTATCAGGTAAAGAAATTGATCAGTAGTCTTCTAGCTAGTAAAGCTTTTGAATTGTGTTTAAAAAAAAAAAATGAAAAAGATAGTAAATAAACTGCTGAGCAGCAAGCATTTTCCTGAGGTACCTGATACATGAGTGTGCCATTAAGGAAGAGGGACGGCACTTCTGAATTCCATTCTGATGGTCAGAAACTGAGCATATGTCTAAACACAGCTTGATTTACCATAATGCTGCCCAAATAATAGTCTGTTTACCTTCACACTAAGCAGTCTTTCCTTATGGCTATACTTCAGGGATATATAATAAAGCATGCATTGTCTCTGATCGCTAATGAATCTGACTCTTAAAGATAGTTTTTCTTATTTACTATTTTGACATCATTGCTTGGGCAACATACACTCTTAGTGGCAAGTACCTAACAGAAATAAAGGTTCATACAGTCAAAGCTATGGTTCTTCTAGTAGTCATGTGTGGATGGGAGAGTTGCATCATAAAGAAAGCTGAGTGCCAAAGAATTGATGTTTTCAAATTGTGGTGCTGGAAAAGACTCTTGAGAGTCCCTTGGATAGCAAGCAGATCAAACCTGTCATCCTAAAGGAAATCAGTCCTGAATATTCATTGGAAGGGCTGATGCTGAAGCTGAAGTTCCAATACTTTGGCCACCTAATGTGAAGAGCCAACTCATCGGAAAAGACCCTGATGCTAAGAAAGATTGAAGGTAGGAGGAGAAGGGTGTGAAAGAGGATGACATAGTTGGATGGCATCACCAGCTCAATGGACATGAGTTTGAGCAAACTCTGGGAGATAGTGAAGGACAGGGAAGCCTGGGGTGAGGCAGTCCATGGGATTGCAAAGAGTCAGACATGACTTAGCAACTTAAGAACAACAGAAATACCTCTATTGGTTGCATAAATCTTCTGAATCTAGCTTTAAAAAAAAGAATAGTTTATTCATCCTGGGGCTTTTCCAAGCTTGACTAGGAAAGTGTCCTGCTGTTCTGGAGCATTATGGGTTTAAGGTCTGATGTACAGTTTCTGTTTCATGTACCTCATTGGGACTAAGGTTCTTTCCATTTGATTAACAGAATGAGCCAAAAGTTCTCAGTGATGTTTCTCTGGATCTTGGTTCACTAATTTCTGCTTTGCTTCTCTCAAGGTTATATATAGCAAGATTCCTATAAGATCCTTAGAGTCTTAAGGTCTAATATTATATTCCCCTTCATGTAAAGTTTTCATGGGCTTCTTCCCATTGTTGTTGTTCAGTCGCTCAGTCATGTCCGACTCTTTGTGACCCCATGGACTGCAGCACGCCAGGCTTCCCTGTCCATCACCAACTCCTGAAGCTTGCTCAAACTCATGTCCATCGAGTCAGTGATGCCATCCAACCATCCTGTCCTCTGTTATCCTTTTCTCCTGCTTTCCGTCTTTCCCAGCATCAGGACCTTTTCCAGTGTTAGATCTGTGGATTAGGTGCCCAAAGTATTGGAGCTTCAGCTTCAGCATCAGTCCTTCTAATCAATATTCAGGGTTGATTTCCTTTAGGATTGACTGTTTTGATCTCCTTGGAAGGGACTCTCAAGAGTCTTCTCTAGCAGCACAGTTTGAAAACATCACTTCTTCAGTGCTCTGCCTAGTTTATGGTCCAACTCTTACATTCATACATGACACAGCTTTGACTATATGAAACTTGGTCAGCAAGTCATGTCTCTGCTTTTTAATGCACTGTCTAGGTTGGCTGCCGGGGTCCAGCCCCGGTGGAACCAGGGTGATTCGAAGGAGAGACGGAGTAGGCGAGGAAAAACTTATACAGAAATATAAAGGAGATTAGAAGAAATAGTATAGTAGGAAAATTAAGTGGAGAAAAGAGGCTGAATAACTTGGTTTACGGAGAAAGCCAATAACGCTCCAGACAAGGGGCTTGCACCATCTACGTGGGGCCACCGGTGCCCGCTCGAATAGTGGAGAGTGTCCCTCCTTGGGCACTCTCTCTCACAGATCTTGGGGCCGGGGCAGGTAAGTAGACTTGGAGAGCCACTCTGTTCCAGATGGGAATTCAGCCTGAAGTTAAAGAGGAAGAGGAAGGAGAAGAGAAAGGGGCGAGAAAAAGAGACATGGGGAGAGCCAGATTCCCAAGAAACTAGGCCGAGAGGCTAGTCCGGAAAGCTGGTCCCATCCGTTTATTGTTCAAGGGGCTATTTATATGTTTGATAATACATGGAGATCAATGGGTAACACAAAGTTATGCAGCGTTAGCAGTTTAGACTCTTATCAAAAGCAGGCTTTTCTCTCTGCATACCTGACTGCAAACACAAGTCTTAGGTAATTTACATCATCTTCTGCCAGAAGGGCCAATTAACATTTTACAACCTTTTTTCTGATAAGGGTTTGTCAACCAGAAGACTTATTTGTGTTGATCTTCCCAAAGTTTGGCGCCGCTCTCAGAAAGCACTAAATAAAGTTACATTCTTACATAGCAAAGATACAACAATTTATAACAAGCGAAAGGAGTACAGTGATTTATAACAAAAGAAAAGTAATTACTCAAAAGTCTAGTGTTGCTAACATCAAAACTACTATATATCTTTTCCCATACCCCGTTTACATTGATTAACATCTTCCCAGGTGCCTAAAAGATAAAGAATATGGAGGCCTGGCGGCAATCATTGAATCAACAGTGAAAACCCGTCACCAATATGGTTTTTAACTCTTTAGAAAAAGTTCTGTGTCTTTAAGATGCTTTCAAGCTTTGTGTCTCTCTCGGTTGGGGGCTGCACGCAATTCACAAGCTGTAAGGGGTCCGGGAAACTTGTTAGGCAAGCTAGAGAACTACTAGAGGAGGTTTAACTGAAACATCCCTTTCAAATGCAGAAGACCAAAGCTTAGAGATGACTTTTTCCGGAGTGTATTAGAAGAGCAGAGAAGCAGAGAACAAAAGCCTGCAGATTCTTATTTTGGGGGTTTGGATGCTCAGGAAATTCCAGGGGGAAAACCTGAAGCCGTAACGTCCTTGTGGTTTTCAGGCTTCCTCCCACATGACCTTGTCACGGGTGGAATTCCTCACCCTGGCTCCCGGCAGTTGGCCATAGCTTTCCTTTCAAGGAGCAAATGTCTTTTAATTTCATGGCTGCAGTCATCATTTGGAGTGATTTTGGAGCCTAAGAAAATAAAGTCTGACACTGTTTCCACTGTTTCCCCTTCTATTTCCCATGACGTGATGGGACCGGATGCCATGATCTTAGTGTTCTGAATGTTGAGCTTTAAGCCAACTTTTTCCACTCTCCTCTTTCACTTTCATCAAGAGGCTTTTTAGTTCCTCTTCACTTTCTGCCATAAGGGTGGTGTCATCTGCATATCTGAGGTTATTGATATTTCTCCCGGCAATCTTGATTCCAGCTTGTGTTTCTTCCAGTCCAGCGTTTCTCATGATGTCCTCTGCATAGAAGTTAAATAAGCAGGGTGACAATAAACAGCCTTAATGTACTCCTTTTCCTATTTGGAACCAGTCTGTTGTTCCATGTCCAGTTCTAACTGTTGCTTCCTGGCCTGCATACAGATTTCTCAGGAGGCAGGTCAGGTGGTCTGGTATTCCCATCTCTTTCAGAATTTTCCACAGTTTATTGTGATCCACACAGTCAAAGGCTTTGGCATAGTCAATAAAGCAGAAATAGATGTTTTTCTGGAACTCTCTTGCTTTTTCCATGATCCAGCGGATGTTGGCAATTTGATCTCTGGTTCCTCTGCCTTTTCTAAAACCAGCTTGAACATCAGGAAGTTCACGGTTCACGTATTGCTGAAGCCTGGCTTGGAGAATTTTGAGCATTACTTTACTAGCATGTGAGATGAGTGCAATTGTGCGGTAGTTTGAGCATTCTTTGGCATTGCCTTTCTTTGGGATTGGAATGAAAACTGACCTTTTCCAGTCCTGTGGCCACTGCTGAGTTTTCCAAATTTGCTGGCATATTGAGTGCAGCACTTTCACAGCATCATCTTTCAGGATTTGAAATAGCTCAACTGGAATTCCATCACCTCCACTAGCTTTGTTCGTAGTGATGCTTTCTAAGGCCCACTTGACTTCACATTCCAAGATGTCTGGCTCTAGATTAGTGATCACATCATCATGATTATCTGGGTCGTGAAGATCTTTTTTGTACAGTTCTTCTGTGTATTCTTGCCACCTCTTCTTAATATCTTCTGCTTCTGTTAGGTCCATACCATTTCTGTCCTTTATCGAGCCCATCTTTGCATGAAATGTTCCCTTGGTATCTCTAATTTTCTTGAAGAGATCTCTAGTCTTTCCCATTCTGTTCGTTTCCTCTATTTCTTTGCATTGATCACTAAAGAAGGCTTTCTTATCTCTTCTTGCTATTCTTTGGAACTCTGCATTCAGATGCTATATCTTTCCTTTTCTCCTTTTCTTTTTGTTTCTCTTCTTTTCACAGCTATTTGTAAGGCCTCCCCAGACAGCCATTTTGCTTTTTTGCCTTTCTTTTCCATGGGGATGGTCTTGATCCCTGTCTCCTGTACAATGCCATGAACCTCAGTCCATAGTTTATCAGGCACTCTATCTATCAGATCTAGGCCCTTGAATCTATTTCTCACTTCCACTGTATAATCATAAGGGATTTGATCGAGATCATACCTGAATGGTCTAGTGGTTTTCCCTGCTTTCTTCAATTTGAGTCTGAATTGGGTAATAAGGAGTTCATGATCTGAGCCACAGTCAGCTCCTGGTCTTGTTTTTGTTGACTGTATACAGCTTCTCCATCTTTGGCTGCAAAGAATATAATCAACCTCATTTCGGTGTTGACCATCTGGTGATGTCCACGTGTAGAGTCTTCTCTTGTGTTGTTGGAAGAGGGTGTTTGCTTTGACCAGTGCATTTTCTTGGCAAAACTCTATTAGTCTTTGCCCTGCTTCATTCCACATTCCAAGGCCAAATTTGCCTGTTACTCCAGGTGTTTCTTGACTTCCTACTTTTGCATTCCAGTCCCCTATGATGAAAAGGACATCTTTTTTGGGTGTTAGTTCTAAAAGGTCTTGTAGGTCTTCATAGAACCGTTCAACTTCAGCTTCTTCAGTGTTACTGGTTGGGGCATAGACTTGGATTACCATGATATTGAATGGTTTGCCTTTGAGACGAACAGAGATCATTCTGTTGTTTTTGAGACTGCATCCAAGTACTGCATTTCGGATTCTTTTGTTGACCATGATGGCTACTCCATTTCTTCTGAGGGATTCCTGCCCGCGGTAGTAGATATAGTGGTCATCTGAGTTAAATTCACCCATTCCAGTCCATTTTAGTTCACTGATTCCTAGAATGTGGACGTTCACTCTTGCCACCCCTTGTTTGACCGCTTCCAATTTGCCTTGATTCACGGACCTGACATTCCAGGTTCCTATGCAATATTGCTCTTTACAGCATTGGACCTTGCCTCTATCACCAGTCACATCCACAGCTGGGTATTGTTTTTGTTTTGGCTCCATCCTTTCATTCTTTCTGGAGTTATTTCTCCACTGATCTCCAGTAGCATATTGGGCACCTACTGACCTGGGGAATTCCTCTTTCAGTATCCTATCATTTTGCCTTTTCATACTGTTCATGGGGTTCTCAAGGCAAGAATACTGAAGTGGTTTGCCATTTCCTTCTCCAGTGGACCACATTCTATCAGACCTCTCCACCACGACCTGCCCATCTTGGGTTGCCCCGCAGGCATGGCTTAGTTTTATTGAGTTAGACGAGGTTGTGGTCCTAGTGTGATTAGATTGACTAGTTTTCTATGAGTATGGTTTCAGTGTGTCTGCCCTCTAATGCCCTCTTGCAACACCTACCATCTTACTTGGGTTCTCTTACCTTGGGCGTGGGGTATCTCTTCTCGGCTGCTCCAGCAAAGCGCAGCCCTTGCTCCTTACCTTGGATGAGGGGTATCTCCTCACTGCTGCCCTTCCTGACCTTCAACGTGGGATGGCTCCTCTAGGCCCACCTGTGTCCGTGCAGACACTGCTCCTTGGACACGGGGTGGCTCGTCGCAGACTGGCACTCTTGGCCACTGCCCCTGACCTTGGTCGTGGGGTAACTCCTCTTGGCCACTGCCCTTCGGGCATGGGGTCCTCCTGGCATCTGCCCCTGACCTCGGCTGTGGGGTAGCTCCTCTCAGCCACGCAGCTGCCTGTGCTTAGCGCACCGGTTGCAGCTGCTTGAGCTTGGCGCACCAGTCACAGCTGCCTGTACATTTAGTACTAATAAAGTACTTCCCTGATGGCTCAGAGGTTAAAGCGTCTCCTCGCAATGCGGGAGACCTGGGTTCAATCCCTGGGTTGGGAAGATCCGCTGGAGAAGGAAATGGCAACCCTCTCCAGTATTCTTGCCTGGAGAAGAATCCCATGGATGGAGGAGCCTGTTGGGCTACAGTCCACGGGGTCACAAAGAGTCGGACACGACTGAGTGACTTAACTTTGACTAACTTTCAACGTACATTATTCGTGCAGGAAGGTCAAAGGCCCAGGGGCTGTGCTGATTTCAGACAAGGCTGGATTTAATGCTTCAACCATTGAGCTGTTGTTGGAGGAGGCAAAATGAATTCTAGGGAGGTAATCCACAGCTGTGTATGTTCTATTATTAGCATAATTATTTTTAAGTTACCATTATTTATACTGTCCATTTAGTCCCTAGTACCTGGCACAGTAGCTGCTTAATCCATGTTGAAGGAATGAGTTCTTTACTAGTGACAAACATGAAGTCAGTCCTCTCAGCCACCAGTCAGACAAGGCAGGGCTGCTGAGAGTCAGGGGCGTAAGTGAAGAGAACATTCTTCCCTTGAAGCATCAATAGTATATCAGACTTTAAAGCAGTTCTTCAGATCTCTGTTATTAGATTGTTTTGATTACATAGGCAGCATTTGCACATGTTATAAAGTGAAGTACACTTTAGATCGCTATATAAATGTATGGTTTTAAGTCCCTCCCTAAGTGAGTGAGTGAGTCTGACACACTTCACTTTCAGCCAGGTTGGGATGCATCCAAAACGTGCCTGCAGTTGTTGCGAAGGCACCTCCATTCTATTGCCTCCCTGTCTGAGCTAACGCCTTCCCACCCCTTGGACGGGGGAGGGCCGAGGCAGAAGAAAGAGGAGGAAATTGCCAAGTCAGCTTCAGCAGTGCAGAGGGATGGTTCTTTCTTTTGCATCTTTCCACTCCTACTGCTTACTTTTTCTACCCTCTAAGCAGAGAAAGGCAGGACCAAGACTTTTGGTGGAGGACAGGACACAGAAGATTATGTAACTATTTCTAAATTCTCCCAAGAGTGGTACTGAAAATGACATATAGCTAGTACCATTCTGTATGCATAGAGATGAGATAATTCATTACTAGCACCATTGTATATGCATAGAGCAGAATTCTTTCATTACATATAATGCATGTTTTAGAGCAGTAGAGAATAATTCTCTCATAGAACTCTGCTTGAGAAAGGGTGAGTTAGATCTTGGTAAATCATCATCTTTGTTTTATTTGAGCCCCCTATTGTCTGTTAAAGAAAAGAAGGTTCATTATTTCTCTGGCCATGAACAGGAATGCAAACTGGGAACTGCTAAGCACACACACATAGACACATGTATGGGTACAATACATATCATGTTTGATATATTATATATATATATCTCCAATGTCCAATATACATTATACATTTCAAAATATATGTGCATATATATGTATATGTGTATACATACATGTACACACACATATGAAGTTCTTTTTTCACCTTGGGAAGGAAGGAGCAGTGTGGCATCCTGAGTGTGAAGGAGAGAAAACCCCTCCTCAGTACCCAGGGCTCCCCTTCAGAGATGCAGAAATTGCTGTTGAGAAGCATCCCAGTGGCCCGTGTTAGCAGGAAAAGACAGTGTGGTCAACTCCACCCCGCCCCCATCACTGGACTCTAGTTCTGCTCTGCGAAGGGCGGGTGTCTTCCTCCTTGACAACACTGTGTGGGCGCCCTGGGCCGTGGTCGCTGTGGTCGCCTCTCTGCTTGGGGAGGAGAGCCAGGTGAATCTCATGGAGAAGCACCTTTCCTGTTGCCTCCTCCCTGCCCAACATGGCAGCCCTTCTGGTGGGAAGAGGGCCCTCCCTTCTGCAGAAGGCTGAGCTTCTCCACTGCCTTGCCCTTTTCCATGAAGGAAATGAAAAGATTCTTTTGACGTATCTGCCTTCGGTTTCAGTGCCTGGAATGAGAGCTCCAAAGATGGGTATAGAACTGTGAGTCTTCTGACAGAATTACAGGTAGCGTCAGAACTATGCGGTAGAGACAGATGGGGCCTCTGTGCCCTTGGTCGTGGCTCCGAGCAGCAGCTAGCCCAGAGACTATGAAAGGAGCAGCCATGACCCAGGTAAGAGATCCAGATGGGGTATCTAGGGTTAGAAGGATCCTCCTGTCTTTTCTATGAAGTAAAGCTCCTTTTGTGGTATGCACAGACCACATAAGAGTTGAATACCTTGAGTTTGCATAATGCTTTTCATCTCGCTACTTCAAAACACTTCTTTGGAGAGTATTTCTAAACAGACAAATGAGAAGAAAACCGAAGCTTGATTGTCATAGCCTAACTGATTTTATAACATACTGAGCAGGAACGGTCTGCCATGCCACTTAATATTCCGGTGCTTCTTTTCCCTTCTCTCTCCACTGACTGCTTCTCAGGGATAATTTAACAAGATCCAGCAGAGGATTTCATCAGTCAGGGCTACATTATAAAATTTTGACTCCCTGAAGGCAATTTGGTGAGCAACTTTTCAAAGCTGATTTTTCATTAGAAGGAAGATGGGAAGTTGGGGATTAAGTGGGAACAAAACAAACTGGCAAGGATATGTATTACAGCTGTTAAGTCAAACAAACAATGAGTCATCTGGTTTTGCCTCAGTCTTTCTCTGTGGAAGCTGCCCTGCCTGTGGACTGTGCTGCCTTTCTGTATTTGTAAACTGCAAATAAGTTTTAAAACATTATTCTGATAAAGGGTGGATTCACTTTATTCTTGTTCCCTAAGGGCTGACCTAAGGATTGGATTTAGGAGTGGATTTTATTAATAAAAACTGTTCAAATATTTCATGATATAAGTATTTATTTAATCCTTCATTTTTAAATTAAAATTCAACTGTCCTATTTTACATAGTCTAGCCTAGGAAAAAGTAAAGTTTATCTTTTATTCTGGCGGCATTAGTGTGAAATATTTGCTTCATCACAAAACAAACTGAAAGAGCAATTTGAAATCAGGTCAAATAAAATCAAAAGTCAGTTTGGATAATAATCGTTTCCTCTATCCTTGCAGGGTTAAATTTTTCATAAGAGAAAAAAAAATGTAGCAACAGAGAAAAAGGACAAAAAATGAAAATAATAAAAACAGATTACTATGAAATTGTGTAGAACTTTTTACGACAAATTGCTGCTGGTGACAAGTGTATATGTATGGAAATACTGCACTTATGTCTTCATTAATTTGTTAAATATTTATAAAGTACCCAGTGTGTAACAGCTATAGAAGTGATGCAAGCAAAGTGATTTTAGAAGGTCACGCTTCACAGACTCAAATGGCCAAGAAATATAGATGAGTGATTGTGACCAAAGCAGTAGGCGTGACCAGGCAAGCAGAGAATGTTTATTCAGTTTAAAACATTCATATTGAATTTAAAGATGACTCAGGACCTGCTATACACTTTCAGTTTTCCATTCCTGGAACATGGAAGAGAAAGTTAACTCTTACAGAAAATCTTTTATTTACTTCTATTTGTATTGAACCTTGCAGGTTTCCCTGGTGGCTCAGAAGGTTAAGAATGCACAGGCAGTGTGGGAGACCTGGGTTCAGCCTCTGGGTTGGGAAGATCCCCTGGGGAAGGAAATGGCTACCCACTCCAGTATTCTTGCCTGGAGAATTCCGTGGACACAGGAGCCTGGCAGGCTACAGTAGTCCATAGGGTCTCAAACAGTCGGACACTCCTGAGCAACTTTCACTTGCAGAATGAGTAAAACTCCCCGCCCCCACCACCAAAAAAGAAAAAAGAAAGAGCAGGAAAGGGCATTGTAACCTGAGCCGTCTCACAAGCACAAGCCTAACTGGCAGGGGAGAAGAGCTTTTGTGTAGGCTCTGTGTAGGGTGAGGTCTTGAACGCCTGTGTGAGGAGTTTGAACTTTATTTATTGTGTGTAGAATAGAATTTTTAGATCTGCTCCAAGTATCTCCTTTTCCCAGGTACAGTGGCTCAGAAATGTGGCTACCATTCCACCTGTCAGTCTGGCCCAAACCTAAGAGCTACCATTTTTTACTTTCTTTTTCTCTCAGACCCCAGGGACAGAGTCATGTTTTGTGGAAATGAATCTCATAAATTGGTGATGGGTTCTCTTCAGGAGAAAGGCAGTATCAGTTCAGTTCAGTCACTCAGTCGTGTCTGACTCTTTGCAACCCCAAGAATTGCAGCACGCCAGGCCTCCCTGTCCATCACCAACTCCTGGAGTTCACTCAGACTCATGTCCATTGAGTCAGTGATGTCATCCAGCCATCTCATCCTCTGTTGTCCCCTTCTCCTCTTGCCCCCAATCCCTCCCAGCATCAGAGTCTTTTCCAATGAGTCAACTCTTCTCATGAGGTGGCCAAAGTACTGGAGTTTCAGCTTTAGCATCATTCCTTCCAAAGAAATCCCAGGGCTGATCTCCTTCAGAATGGACTGGTTGGATCTCCTTGCAGTCCAAGGGACTCTCAAGAGTCTTCTTCAACACCACAGTTCAAAAGCATCCATTCTTTGGCGCTCAGCCTATAGTCAGGTACAAATATGAGTATTTTGGATGGTCTGTGCAAATGGCAGGAAACCCACTTCTGCAGAATTTATATCAAAACCATCATCAGAATCTGCTGCCTCTATCTTGAAAAATACATTTCCAAACCCAACTGCTTCTCTTGATATCCACCGTTACTTCTCCAGACCAAGCAACCGTCAGCTCCGGTATTTGTTGTTGTTGTTGAGTCACTCAGTGGTGTCTGACTCTTTGTGGCCCCATCGACAGCAGCACGCCAGGATTCCCTGTCCTTCACTATCTCCCAGAGATTGCTCAAACTCATGCCCATTGAGTTGGTGATGCTGTCCAACCATCTCACCCTCTGTCGCTCTTTTCTCCTCCTACCCTCAATGTTTCCCAGCATCAGGGTCTTTTCCAATGAGTCAGCTCTTCGCATCAGGTGGCCGTAGAAACCTACAGTTCTGCCCCCCCCCAGCTGGTCCCCCTGCTGACTCTCTTGCCCTGCTGCAGTCTACGCCAGACACATCAGGCAGAATGTTCCTTTTAAAGTCTAAACAAGATCACATCATCTCTTTCCTGAAGATCCTTCAGTGACTATCTACCGTACAAAGAATAAAATCCAAGTCCTTCCTTTGGGTTTCGAGGTTCTAGTGTGTAGCCTCTACTTCCTTCTCAGGCAACATCTTCTGCCACTCTCCCCACTGATCACTCCACTGCAACTACACTGACTTCCTGGCTATTCCTTTAACAAGTCAACCACTCCACTGCCTTAGGGCCTTTGTGTTTGTTTTTCCCTGTGCTTGGATCACCCTTACTGTAAATATTTTCACATCTCTCCGCATCATTTTATATAACCTTAGCTAGAATGTCACCTTCTGATCACCCTGTCTAAATGTACCACTCTTTAACCTCTATCCCTTTACTTTTACTTTATAGTCTTTATCACTGCTTACTTTATTATTGATTTTTCATGTTATTGTCTATTGTCCCCACTGCACGTAAACTCTGTGAAGGCAGAAATTTTATCTGTTTTACTCACTTCTGTTTTCCCAAAGCCTAACAAAGTAGCTGCCAAAGAGAATAGTGTAAATCCTTCTCTGGAGATAGATGGGATTCTTCAAAGCCTCCACAAATTTTCAAACCCAGCATTTCCTTTTTAAAAAAATTCCAGGCATACCAAGAAAGAGGACCAAAAGAAAAGAAATAGAAAGTAGAACAATACCTTTAGTTGACCCACTTATTGAAATTATCAGGCACAAACTCTATATTAATTAATACCTTTTTAAAAAGCCAGATTAAACATGTGAGACATGATGAAGATACAGATGCAATATGCTAAAAAGATCTAACATGAGTACAGTGGGACTTCTAGGGAAAAAAAGAAGAAATAGGCTAAAAATAATGGCCAAGAATCTTTCAAAAGTCATCCAAAATAAAAAAAACCTTGCCACGAATTCAGTCAGCTCTCCAAGCCCCTGAAGGGTTAGTGTTAGTCGCTCAGTCGTGTCCAACTCTTTGCAGCCCCGTGGATTGTAGCCTGCCAGGCTTCTTTGTCCATGGGATTCTCCAGCAAGAGTACTGGAGTGGGTTTCCATGCCTTTCTCCAGAGGATCTTCCTGACCCACACATTGAACCCAGGTCTGCTACAGTGCAGGCTGATTCTTTACCATCTGAACCACCACCCTGAAGGGATGAATACAAAGCAAAGCCCGATGAGGTGCATCATTCTAACACTGCTGAAGGTGACAGAGAGAAAGCCTTAAAGAAGAAGGAGGAGGGAAGGGAAGAAAGGGAGGGGAGAGGAAGGAGAGGAGGAAAAGGAAGCTAGGAAAATAGGCACTTCCTTCAAAAGAATGACAATAAGACTGACAAATTAGGTCACATTGGGAGATGTGGTAGAAGAGGGACGGGGGCGTTCAGAGGGCAGTGTAATGGCATCTTTAAAGTGCTAAAGGAAAATAATTGTACTCAGGCAATCAGTCGTGCCCGGCTGTCTATAAGCCTATGGTCCACGGCCCGCCAGGCTCCTCTGTCCATGGGACTCTCCAGGCAAGGATACTGGAGTGGGTTGCCATTTCCTTCTCCAGGAAAAGAAAATAATTACCAAAAGGTAAAACTATGTTACCTTTTCTGATCCACAGAAATGTAGGTGATAACCTCCCTGTGATCTTCTCAATGTGGAAACCAGTTCTTCCAAGGCCTCCTACCAACACTGGCACGGTCACTTCCTCTGCAGGCCACCCAGAGCTCGCCTCGGGGCTCCCGCCCAGGCCCTGCGCCCTCTGCGCACTCATCCCCAGTTGCTGCTCCTCTGCCCTCACCTGTACTCCATAGCATTGCTTCCTGCTTACCCAGCGAGTACAGACCGGCCCCAGGCTGGGAAAACCAGTGAACCTCTCTACCATCCAGTGGTCCGAGTTATACCTCCCACAAGGTCTGAACTCCTGCATTTGTCCTTTCTTGAGAATTCTCTCAAATTCTCAAATAATCTCTCCAAATCTCTCAAATTCTCAAATAGGATGCCACCTAGAGTTTCCTTATCACTCTTATCAGGGTGTAGTAATTCTTTATTGTCTATTAACATTATTAAGCTTCTACTGTTTAAGCCACTGATTGAACTCAGATTAATACAAAAGACTATGTCAAAATGATAAAGGGCCATTTCACCAAAGAAACAGAGCAAATTCTAAATTTGAATTCAGCTAATAATACAATTGTACTTCAAATGACACAAAACAAAAATGGACATAACTAAAAAGAGGAATTAATGTATCAGCATAGAAATTTAATATCTCGTAGTAACTGATAGAAAAAAGCAAATCTCTATATTCCAAAGCTGTTCTTTGTATAAACATCCTTGAAAAGGTGTCTCAGAACAGAAGCAGCCGGTGCCTCGATACACAAAACTTGCAGAAATTAAAGAGACCCTGTGGAAAATTATCTCCCAACAGTTGTTTGGTGCTGCTGCTGCTAAGTGGCTTCAGTTGTGTCTGACTCTGTGCAACCCCAGAGATGGCAGTCCACCAGGCTCCCCCATCCCTGGGATTCTCCAGGTAAGAACACTGGAGTGGGTTGCCATTTCCTTATCCAATGCATGAAAGTGAAAAGTGAAAGTGAAGTTGCTCAGTCTCTGTGACCCCATGGACTGCAGCCTACCAGGCTCCTCTGTCCATGGGATTTTCCAGGCAAGAGTACTGGAGTGGGGTGCCATTGTTTGGTGGTATATGGGTAAAAAAAGTTTAAATATTTTTCCTTAACAGGTGAGTTTAATTTTTCTTGCTTAAAGCATTTGACTAATATTTTTTTTAATGTGAGATTTGCAATATGTATAATATATTGGTGGAGGACCAAATGTTCCTGGGCCCTTATATGAGAACTATAAGGGCCCAAATATTCCAAATATAAGGGACCAAATGTTCCTGGGCCCTTTTTCTTTTTTTTTTGGAGGAGAAAGAAAGAGTGGCTTTATTACTTTGCCAGGCAAAGGAGGAACACAGTAGGCTAGTGCCTCAAGACCTGTGCCCCCAAGAAGTCTTAATAGATGAAATGAAGCTTATTCTGTATCATTATCCATGTCCACTCTCAGTTAAGTGTTCACTGATAACTCAGGCAGCTCTAACTGGAGTGCCTTAAAAATAACACCGGTTAGTATAAATTCTGCCATATCCATGTAAAACCCAGCACAAGTCTCATCTACAACAAGATAATGTCTCGTCTTAAATTAAATGGACATTTAATGTCTTGGAAGAATATAGAATAAGGGGCTTGCGGTTGTGTGGGAAAGGAGAGAAGGGCTAAGAATGTACAACAGGAAGAGCTACCTGATTCCATTACTTAACCATACACAAAGAGAGAGAAGCTTTTCTCTGAATGCACAGCAGCGCTGACTTCCCCTCAGGTATCACGACATAAGTCGGACTTTACTTCTTCAGTTCCAGTGTGGAGGGTGCCAGCAGACTTTGGAGTCAGATATTCCAGCCTTTTTGGCTGACTAGCTTTGAGAGTTGTGCACAAGTTTCACGTTTTTGCTCCTTAACTGGGAAGTAGATATAATAATAGCACTTACCTCATAGGGCCATTATGAAGAGTAAATTCTGAAAAGTGCTTGTATAGAGTCTAGTATACATTGTCAGTAAATGGTAGCTCACACAGTTGTTGAAAAGACATTAGTGATGAGGGTCTTAATGACATGTGGGGGAAAAAAACATATTCCTCACATATGTGAGACAAAAGCCATTCTGTAAATCACCAGTAGTGGGTGTAGACTCGCCATCAGAGTGATGAGGCATCTCTGATGCTCCGTGCACCTCCAGGCCACAGTGAGGTTTCTCTGGCTAATGATCATCTGTCCATTTCCTGGACTGTGTGCAGCCATAGAGCTCCCAGATCCAGGAGTAGGCTGCAGGGTGTGGTGGTTAAATTCACAGAATGTTCAATATGTATTCTGGTTCCACTTCTTTTTTATATTGAGTTCACTTCTTTTTCATATTGAGTTATCCCTGGTGGCTCAGATGGGAAACAATGCAGGAGACTCGGGTTCGATTCCTGGGTTGGGAAGATCCCCTGGAGAAGGTCATGGCAACCCACTCCAGTATTCTTGCTTGGAGAATCCCATGGACAGAAGAGGCTGGTGGGCTACAGTCCATGGGGTCACAAAGAGTTGGACATGATTGAGCAAGTAACAGTTTTACACTTACACATAGTTGATACACAATATTCTGTAAGTTTCAGGTGTACAACGCAGTGACTCATAATCTTCAAAGGTTATATTATATTTACTATAAAATATTGGCTATATTTCTTGTGCTGCACGAATATATCCTTGTAGCTTGTTTATTTTATGCATAGTAGTTTGCACCTCTTAATCACCTACCCCTGTCTTTCCCCTCCTCCCCCGCCTCTGTACTAGTCTCTTCTTTGTATTCGTGAGACTTTTTCTCTTTTCTTATATTCTCTAGTTTGTTTTATTTTTTAAATTCCACATGTAAGTGATATCACACAGTACTTGTCTTTATCTGACTTATTTCACTAAGCATAATACCCTCCAAGTTCACCCATATTGTTGCAAAGAGCAAATTTTCATTCTTTTTCTATATCTGAGTAATATTCCATTGTATATATATATGTTTGTGTATATATAGTGTTTTTAAATGAAACAGAATACTACTTCCCAATCATCTGGGGTCTAGAAGAAGCAGCTCTTGCAGGAAATCTGAAAGTCCTTAATTTTTTTTTCTTACTCATTTTATTTATTTATTTAATATAAATTTATTTATTTTAACTGGAGGCTAATTACTTTACAATATTGTATTGGTTTTGTCATACATCAACATGAATCCACCACAGGTGTACACGTGTTCCCCATCCTGAACCCCCCTCCCACCTCTCTCCCCATATCATCCCCCTGGGTCATCCCAGTGCACCAGCCCCGAGCATCCTGTATCATGCATTGCACCTGGACTGGTGATTCGTTTCACATATGATATTATACACGTTTCAATGCCATTCTTCCAAATCACCCCACCCTCTCCCTCTCCCACAGAGTCCAAAAGACTATTCTATACATCTGTCTCTTTTGCTGTCTTGCATACAGGGTTATTGTTACCATCTTTCTAAATCCCATATATATGCATTAGTATACTATATTGGTGGAGAAGGCAATGGCACCCCACTCCAGTACTCTTGCCTGGAAAATCCCATGGACGGAGGAGCCTGGAAAGCTGCAGTCCATGGGGTCACACAGAGTCGGGCACGACTGAAGTGACTTAGTAGCAGCAGCAGCAGCAGCATACTATATTGGTGTTTTTCTTCCTGGCTTACTTCACTCTGTATAATAGGCTCCAATTTCATCCACCTCATTAGAACTGATGCAAATGTATTCTTTTTAATGGCTGAGTAATACTCCATTGTGTATATGTACCACAGCTTTCTTGTCTATTCATCTGCTGATGGACATCAAGATTGCTTCCATGTCCTGGCTATTATAAACAGTGCTGCGATGAACACTGGGGTACACGTGTCTCTGAAAGTCCTTAATTTTAGTGAGCATCAGAATCACTCAAGGAGCATGTCAAAAGTGCAAAATTCCCAGGCTCTACCCACAACATTTTTGAATGAATAAATCAGGTGGTGCCCAGTAATATGCATTTTTAGTAAACTCTCTGGGGATTCTTCTGGTGTTGGTGATGCATGGACCACCCTTTGAGAAATATCGCCTCAGATGTACCAAGCTGGTTAGGGTTCATTTATCCATCTGATATTACTTATTTCTGTTTCTCTTCTACCATATTCCATCATAAAAATCTGCTCTTTAGCATGAGATGTAGAATATGGTGGAGAAGATCAACCAGGGTGAGGCAGGCAGCTCTTCTATTTCCATCCCAGAATCCTTATGTGGGTATCAGGGCCTGGACTTGACACTACAAATAAAAAGTGAATTTTCCAGTGATTGAGAGACTGTGTCTTGGTTTGAGAGAAGAGAAATGGAGGAATTTCTGAATTTAAGGGCACAGAAATACATGAAAGAAAAGGTTATCAAAGGATAAAGCAAACAGTGTTTATTAAATGAAAGGAACACCATCCATTAATGTGGTTGATCAGTGAGGATTCAGGTTATTATACAGATAAATTCAGAAGTTTATATGTTTTCAGTGACAAAAATGGACCCTCAGGTTATAATTCTGTTAATTAATATCTCCTGTACTTGGAAAAGTCATCTGAGGATAAAAGTGATGATAAACACTGTGTCCTCTTCCATGTTATCATGTTGCAGGTGGAAAATACATGATAGAGAGTGGCTGTCAGTCCTTGCCCACAGTGTAGGACTGGGGGCAACTTGGTTATTATGGTCTGTTCCCAGCTGGCTGTTTCCTAAAGAATTAAGTATTTCTGTTACAGAGACTCTGTGTTTCTACAGGTGCTTTCCTGTTTATTATTCAAATCCATACAAATACCTGCTTCAGCAGCAAAAGTTTCTTTGCTTCAAAATGGTGAGGTATAAATAGTTTTGTAAAACTGAGTGCCTACATCATCTTATAATGTTGAGAACATTGGCATATAGCTGTGAATCAGGTTTCAAACTGTTGTACCATTTCTTGGGGAAAAAAAAGAAGTATACTTCTTTAATTTATCCCTCAAAGGTCTAATGAATTTAATTGCTCCTATTTTGAGCCTGGCTTCAAACAGTACACCCGATTAACTGGGCTATATTTAAAGGAGGAGGAAATATCATCAAATCAAATAAAAATGCAACACCCAGAGATACAAAACTGAAAATAGTGTTACTCTTTATTGAGTCATTTTTTGAGAGGAGTAAAGTGACCTCTTACATGCTGCTGCTGCTGCTGCTAAGTTGCTTCAGTCGTGTCCAACTCTGTGTGACCCCATAGACAGCAGCCCACCAGGCTCCCCCATCCCTGGGATTCTCCAGGCAAGAATACTGGAGTGGGTTGCCATTTCCTTCTCCAATGCAGGAAAGTGAAAAGTGAAAGTGAACTTGCTCAGTCGTGTCCGACTCTTAGCGACCCCATGGACTGCAGCCTACCAGGCTCCTCTGTCCATGGGATTTTCCAGGCAAGAGTACTGGAGTGGGGTGCCATTGCCTTACAAAGTAATACTCAAAATTCTTCAAGCTAGACTTCAACAGTACATGAACTGAGAACTTGCAAATGTTCAAGCTGGGCTTGGAAAAGGCGGAGGAACCAGAGATCAAATTGCCAACATCCACTGGATTATAGAAAAAGCAAGAGAATTCTAGAGAAACATCTACTTCTGCTTCACTGACTATGCTAAAGCCTTTGGCTGTGTGGGTCACAACAAACTGGAAAATTCTTAAAGAGATGGGAATACTGAACCACCTTACCTGCCTTCTGAGAAATCTGTATGCAGGTCAAGAAGCAACAGTTAGAATTGGAAGAATGGGCTGACTCCAAAGTGGGAAAGGAGTATCTCAAGGCTATATATTGTCACTGTGCTTATTTAACTTATATGCAGAATACATCATGTGAAATGCTGGGCTGGATGAAGCACAAGCTGGAATCAAGATTGCTGGGAGAAATGAAAATAACCTCAGATATGCAGATGACATCACTCTTATGGCTGAAAGTGAAGAGGAAATAAAGAGACTCTTGATGAAGGCGAAAGAAGAGAGTGAAAATGTTGGCTTAAAACTCAATATTCAAAAAACTAAGATCATGGCATCCAGTCCCTTCACCCTATGGCAAATAGATGGGGAGACAATGGAAACAGTGAGAAACTTTATTTTCTTGGGCTTCAAAATCACTGCAGATGGTGACTGCAGCCATGAAATTAAAAAACACTTGCTCCTTGGGAAAAAGTTATGATAAACTTAGACAACATATTAAAAGACAGAGACATTACCAACAAAGGTGCATCTAATCAAAGCTATGATTTTTCCAGTAGTCTTTATGGATGTGAGAGTTGGACCAAAAAGAAAGCTGAGCACAGAAAAATTGATGTTTTTGAACTAGACTTTGGAGAAGACTTTTGAGAGTCCCTTGGATGGCAAGAAGAACAAACCAGTCCATCCTAAAGGAAATCAACCCTGAATATTCATTAGAAGGACTGATGCCGAAGCTGAAACTCCCATACTTTGGCCACCTGATGTGAAGAACCGACTGGAGAAGAACCTGATGTCAGGAAATACTGAAGGCAGGAGTAGGGGATGACAGAGGATGAGATGGTTGGATGGCATCACCAACTCTATGGACATGAGTTTGAGCAAGCTCTGGGAGTTGCTGATGGACAGGGAAGCCTGGCATGCTGCAGCCCATGGAGTTACAAAGAGTCGGGCAGGACTGAGCGACAGAATTGAACTGAACTAAATGACCTGGAGATGTGAAGTCTCCAGGCCATCCTGTATTTGGAAGTGAACATGGACACAGTGAAATGAAATGATTGACTTCCTTCACCAGGAGTACACTGATCCATAGCCCAGTGAGGGGAGAAGAACCTTTCTTCTCCATCTCTAACATAGAGAATATCACACCTCCATAAATGCCTAAGAGAGAGTCTTCCATCACCCTCCCGAATTCTGTCACAGAGGATATGACAGATGCTATGAAAGATACTGATTCAGAAACTTTCCTATAGTATCTTTAAATGAAACAGAACACCGTTTGCCAATCATTTTTAATCAATAAGACAACTGTGATTTGCTGTGCATACCTCGTTTTCCTGGCCCTTACTTAGATGGAGCTGTCCAGCCACCCATCCATCTCTTCCCTCCCATTCTCGGATTCATTGTTCAGAGAAGATCATTTCCCCAACACTTTCCACTGTGGTCACTGACTTGTCTAACTTCTTATTCCCTCTGTTCAAAAATTATCGAAGGAGAGTGATGAAGCTCAGAAGGCTGTGAATTACTGTATCTTCATGATGTACCACAGTTTCTGTGTGCATTTGAGAAAAACACTGGGTTTGGGAAAACCAGATAAAAATAACCAGCTGGTAGTTTAGGGGTGCTTATCATGTGCCTTTGGCCTTGTTCTAATTTACTTAATCTCCACATCAGGCCATGCATTTATTATATCCATTTTACAAAGAAGTGAATCAAGGAGGAGGAAGGGTCAGTGACTTGCTCAAGGTCACAGTTCACAAGGCTTGGAGCCAGGATTGGAACACGGGCTGTAGAAGCTATGCCTTTAGCCACTATATAAACAGGAAGACTAATCAACAGTGTGCACTCAAGCCCTGTTCTCCTGGCCAGACGTTAAGTGGACTGTGTGACTTGGGGAAAAAAAGGAGGGGAAGAGCCTGCACTGCTGTCGTCGCTCAGAGTGGAGAGGGGCAGCCTGTCCGCAGCTGAGAACCTTTGGAGGAGGCTGCTGGCAATGTTACGTGAGCCCCTCAGACCTGGGCTCTGGAAAATAGGCCTTCTTTCCTGAAGCTGCTAGCTCAGCTGGTAAAGAATCCACCTGCAATGTAGGAGGCCTGGGTTCGATCCCTGGGTTGGGAAGACCCCCGGAGAAGGGAGAGATTACTCACTCTAGTATCCTGGCCTGGAGAATTCCATGAATTGTATTTTCCATGGGGTCGCAAAGAGTTGGACACGACTGAGTGGCTTTCACTTCACTTCCTGAAGCCGCAGGACTCTAAAGATCAGTTGACATTTCACTGTAGGTGTCAAGATGTTCATCACACGTGCTGGTGGGGAGGGAGCCACTGTCTTTTGTCCTGACTCTGTGTTTTATCATTATTAGTTTTTATTTCTTTATTTGGTTGCACCAGGTCTTTGGTTGCATTCAAGATCCTGTGGCCTGCAAACTCTTGATCTGGGTGTGCAAACTCTTGGCTGCTGCCTGTAGGATCCAGTTTCCCAGCTACCGATTGAACCTGGGCCCCCTGCGTTGGAGTCTTAGCCACTGGACCACCAGGAAGTCTCATGGCTCTGGTCTTTTGAGCCTTCTCAGCTTCATTCCCTAACACAGCGGTGCCAGATCTCCCCCCACTGCCCCTCTGGTTGGCAGAGTCCTGAGCTGTGAGGATGTGGTGCAGATGGAGGGGTTTTCTCTGTGAGCAAACAGGACCTTCAAGGCCCCAGGTGTGGCAATGGGAGGTGCACGCCTGAGAGAAGGAAGAGCCACTTCCTGTTAGGGCCTGGTCCAGCGTGGCCCTGGGCACTCACACAGCGACACTCACGGGCATCTTTCCTGTAGTCCACTCACAGGGCAGCCCCTTTCATGTGGCCCAGGATCAGGTTCCAAGTGCAAAAGAGTATGTAAATTACACCTGTTTTAATCACTTCAGATATGTATATGTGTGTGTGTATATATATATATATATATATATACAAACTCAGAAAAATCTCTAGATGTTGTCTTCCTTTCTCTTTTTCTTTTCTTCTTTGTTTTTCTCCCACACAATTAAAGCACAGAGTATTGTCTATAGTTTTGAACAGCAGTTCTCTTTGCTAATGTTCCCTTCACTGTTTTAATAATAGTGCAGTAATTTCTAAACTTCAGTGCAATGCGAAGCTTGCTTGTCTTTGACAAGTAGAAAACCATTTTTACAGAATCAAAAGTGCATACTTCTGTTTATGTTTGCACTAACATGGGGGAAAATATTAAAAGAATACACCCTGGGTCAGGAATATTGGTTATCTTGGAAAGGGGGGATAGTAATAGAGGGGTAATTGAAGCAGTTTATATTATTAAGTTTTTCTTTATATGTTTTTTTATTATTTTACTTGTCAGAATAAGCTTTTTTTTTTTTTTTTTTTGACTAAGAGAACATTTTCAAAGGCAAGTGTAGACTTCCACTTCTAAAAGGATGGAGTAGAGTATACACACTTTTCTCTACTGCTCCCACCAAGTGCAACTAATAACCCTAGACATTTTGTATAAAACAAAAATATAAATACTCTGAAAGGTAGAGAGAGAAGGCAGACCAGCATCGGCCAGAGGACTCCATGGAACAACTTGGTATTTAATTCTCTGGGTTTTTCCTTCTGCCTTCTTTATTCCTGACTTTGAGCTAAAGAAGCTAGCCTCTCAGAAAAGCCAATGGATATAGACACAAGTAAAGCCTAGCAAAAGCTTGCTGTTTTTAACTAAAGGACCCAGGAAAGGGCAGTCTAGTAGGACAGAAACCATTTAGATAAGAAGCACTCTCCTCCAGCCAGACACCCAGCAAAGGTTGAGTGGGGAGCCTAGACTTCTGCCCCAAGCATACTGTCAGAAGAAGGTGTCAGAAAAGACCAGATCAAAAGCCACTGTGCTTGCCAGACAGTAACAGCCCCACACCTTTGTGTGTCAGGTGGGAGCGTGCGGGACCTGGCCTTCCACACTGCAGGGGCAGTGACAGGCACCCCCACCCCCGCTTCCTACCAGGTAGCATCAGGGCAGTCACCACCATCCAATGGCAAGGAGACGCCCTCCCTCCCCAGGCAGTGTCCATTGGGCAGTAACAAGGGACTTCCAGCTCCTCCCAGACAGGGAGATACCCACAGAGGCCTCATGGGTACCACCACAGCCTCTCACCCCCACTGTAACATCTATCACCAATTTTTAAAAGCTGTGAGACTCAGAATAAGCAGAGTTTTATCTTTACTTAACCAAGGAACTACGAATTAGCAATTCACTAAATATGTGCCTTGGATGTTTGAAATACCTGGTTTCCTAAAAAATTTTGTATAATATATGAATATATTCTAATTTGTTTTAAGAGTCTAAAGTCTATAGAAGTATATAGAAGAAGACAGTCACAGCTAGCAGTTTGATGTATACCCTTCCAGAAAATTATATATCCATTTATATAAATATACACATATATATTTATAGACCTATGGATAGGAAAATAGTCATTGAAAATTTTATGTAAGTGGAATTAGGCTTATGTGTTATTTTACTTTTTAAAAACTTATAAATTAAAAAAAAACTTAGCACAATATCATGAAACCCTTTATATGATAATACATACTAGTACATGATATTTACATGACACTGAACAGTTTTTTCTCCACTGCTGTGTATCTATTACATGCATAGATCACAATGCCATCATTACTGTAATGAATATCTTTGTATTCTTTGGGCACATATATATGTATTTTTTCTAAGGAAACTCTCTAGAAATGAAATTTCTGGTTTGAAAATCATGGCACTTTTAAAAGGTTGACCCATCCCACCGCATTGTCATCAGTAAAGTGTGTACCAGTATCTCCTCCCAACAGTGAGGGAGCCTCATGCCTCTGTATCTGGAACCCAGCGTCTCTGACGTGGGGGTACTTGCCAGAACAGACCCTCGCCTGCAGCAGCTCTCCAACAGTGTCCTCTCTCAGCCCACTTCTTCTTGCTGTCTTTCAGGGAATTTTCAAAACATGTTAGTGGCAGTCCTTGTTTTCTAGCATTCCTTTATTTTTAAAATATGGATCTTGTTAATTGAAAGGATTTGGAGAGGTAGGTATGTGGGCATGTCATTCTGATCCTTTAGCTCTGCACAAAGGGAAGATGAGTGATTCAGAATTGTCACAGGAAAAAGACTTACTAAGAACCTTTACATAGAAACTCTCTAGGAAATTTTCCTCTTTTGGAAATCTCTGACCTTGAAATCTGCCAGTGGGCTCTATGAAACATCATCTGTCATGCCAGTTTTTTTGTCATTGTTGAATGTCTCTCACTGTGGGTCACGGGGGCAGAGGACATTAGATTTTTGTATCATCCTAATGGATTAAGGGCTCGAAATCATATGCTGGCAGAATATCAAAGACTTACATCAGAAACACAAGGGTGAAAGTTCCGTCTCTTGAAAATGTATAATTTGGGACTTGTTGTAACTGTTGAATATATTTATCATTTTCTTTTTATCTAAAAAATCAAAAGAAAACCACATGGTACCAAAGTAAGAAAGCAAGCCTCCGAAGAACACGAAATAATTTTGGAAGCAAGAAAATCTCCTTTAAAAGATTTGCTCATTTTGAAGAGCAGCTCAGTGACCTCATGTTTTGTATCAGGTTTCTGAAGTCTGGACGATCGTATTCTGTTCTCTGCGCAAAAGTCCCGTTCGAGCGTCCAGGCACTGCTTTCTCCAGCTGCGCTGTGCCTTGAGCTGTCTCTGCTCTTTTACAGGATTTCACTCACGTCAGGTGGCAGGAAGATTTCCAGCCACAAACTCCCTACTCAGGGCTGGATCTCTGCAACACTGTGAAGGCAAGAGATTTTCTCTTTAACCCCTGGCTTGCTAGTTTGAACAGCCTTTTTCTTCTTCCTCTGCATGTTCTTCTGTCTCCTGGCTATTATAAACCTTTGGTTCTTTGTTAGGTTTAGCTGCAGATAACTGTCAGTAGCTTAAACGTTTACCCCTTTAAAAGTACCTGCCTCTGATCCTCGACACTGTAACTGTGACGCCCTGCTGTCAGCACGCAGGTGAGGGGCTGGTGACACGGGCCTCTGTGGGAGCCAGCACCTTCATCTGCTTCTCTTCTCAGGACTCTCACCTCCTTGCGGCCAACCAGTCCCTGTGCCTCTTCTGTTCAGAGTCTAGAGTCAGCAGGGCTTCATATGGTCGCTGCTTCAGTGTGAGCCCCGCAGAGGCCTCCAGGGGGGGAAGTTGGTGAGGGCAGGTGGGACTCCCGTCCCTCCCTAAACCCATACTTCAACCAAAGCCATTCTTATTTTTTCCTTTTCTTCAGTGTAAAATGTTTCAAAAGGGGCTTCTGTAGCCAAAGGAAAAATTAAAAAAAGGAAAAAAAGTTGTCTGGAAAGGGAAAGATCTGGGCTCTAACTCCAGCTTCCTGGAGCTCAGGTGAGTTCAGTATACAGTTGTATATTGATGAATATACATGTCAGAATATATATGTATGAATGGGCAAATTTAACTAGATGACTATTATATCTACTACTGTGGGCAAGAATCCCTTAGAAGAAATGGAGTAGCCATCATAGTCAACAAAAGAGTCCAAAATGCAGTACATGGGTATAATCTCAAAAATGACAGAATGATCTCTGTTCATTTCCAAGGCAAACAATTCAATATCATAGTAATCCAAGTCTATGCCCCAAGCAGTAATGCTGAAGAAGCTGAGGTTGAATAGTTCTTTGAGGACCTATAAGACCTTCTAGAACTAGCACCCCCAAAAGATGTCCTTTTCATTATAGGAGAATGGGATATAAAAGTAGGAAGTCAAGAGATACCTGGAGTAACAGGCAAATTTGGCCTTGGAGTACGGAATGAAGCAGGGCAAAGGCTAATAGAGCTTTGCCAAGAAAACACACTGGTCATAGCAAACACGCACTTCCATCAACACAATGGAAGACTCTACACATGGACACCCCTAGATGGTCAATACTAAAATCATATTGCAGTGAAAGATGGAGAAGCTCTATAGAGTCAGCAAAAACAAGACCAGGAATTGACTGTGGCTTAGATCACGAACTCCTTATTGCAAAATTCAGAATTAAATTGAAGAAAGTAGGGAAAACCACTAGACCATTCAGGCATGACCTAAATCAAATCCCTTATGATTATACAGTGGAAGTGACAAACAGATTGAAGGGATTAGATCTGATAGAGTGCCTGAAGAACTATGGACAGAGGTCCATGACATTGTTCATGAGGCAGTGATCAAGACCATCCCCAAGACAAAGAAATGCAAAAAGTCAAAATGGTTGTCTGAGGAAGCCTTATAAATAGCTGAGAAGAGAAGAGAAAGGCAAAGGAGAAAAGGAAAGATATACCTGTTTGAATGCAGAGTTTCAAAGACTAGCAAGGAGAGATAAGAAAGTCTTCCTCAGTGATCAATGCAAAGAAATTGGGGAAAACAATAGAATGGGAAAGACTAGAGATCTCTTCAAGAAAATTAGAGATACAAAGGGAACATTTCATGCAAAGATGGGCACAATAAAGGACAGAAACACACAGAAGAACTATACAAAAAAGATCTTCATGACCCAGATAACCATGATGGTGTGATCACTCACCTTGAGCCAGACATCCTGGAATGCAAAGTCAAGTGGGCCTTAGGAAGCGTCACTACGAATAAAGCTAGTGGAGGTGATGAAATTCCAGTAGAGCTATTTCAAATCCTGAAAGATGATGCTGTGAAAGTGCTGCACTCAATATGCCAGCAAATTTGGAAAACTCACCAGTGGCCACAGGACTCGAAAAGGTCAGTTTTCATTCCAATCCCAAAGAGAGGCAATGCCAAAGAATGTTCATACTCCCACACAATTGCACTCATCTCACATGCTAGTAAAGTAATGCTCAAAATTCTCCAAGCCAGGCTTCAACAGTACATGAACCATGAACTTCCAGATGTTCAAGCTGGATTTAGAAAAGGCAGAGGAACCAGAGATCAAATTGCCAACATCCACTGGATCATCAAAAAGCAAGAGAAAAACATCTACTTCTGCTTTATTGACTATGCCAAAGCCTTTGACTGTGTGGATCACAACAAACTGTGGAAAATTCTTCAAGAGATGGGAATACCAGGCTACCTTTCCTGTCTTCTGAGAAATCTGTAAGCAGGTCAGGAAGTAACAGTTACAACCAGACATGGAACAACAGACTAGTTCCAAATAGGGAAAGGAGTACATCAAGGCTGTATATTGCCACCCTGCTAATTTAACTTATATGCAGAGTGTATCATGAGAAATGCCTGGCTGGATGAAGCACAAGCTGGGATCAAGATTGCTGGGAGAAATATCAATAAATTCAGACATGCAGATGACACCACCCTTGTGGAAGAAAGTGAAGAACTAAAGAGCCTCTTGATGAACGTGAAAGAGGAGAGTGAAAAAGTTGGCTTAAAACTCTTCATTCAGAAAACGAAGATCATGGCATCTGGTCCCATAACTTCATGATAAATATATGTGAAAACAGTGAGAGACTTTATTTTTGGGGGGATCCAAAGTCACTGCAGATGGTGACTGCAGCCATGAAATTAAAATACACTTGCTCCTGGGAAGGAAAGCTATGACCAGCTTAGACAGCATATTAAAAAGCAGACACATTACTTTGCCAACAAAGGTCCATCTAGTCAAAGCTGTGGTTTTTCTAATAGTTATGTGTGGATGTGAGAGTTGGGCTATAAAGAAAGCTGACTGCTGAAGAATTGATGCTTTTGAACTGTGGTGTTGGAGAAGACTCTTGAGAGTCCCTTGGACTGCAAGGAGATCCAACCAGTCCATCTTAAAGGAACTCAGTCCTGAATATTCATTGGAAGGACTGATGTTGAAGCTGAAACTCCAATACTTTGGCCACCTGATGCAAAGAGCTGACTCACTGGAAAAGACCCTTGCAAAAAGAAAGATTGAAGGCAAGAGAAGGGGACAACAGAGGATGAGATGATTGGATGGTAACACTGACTCTATGGTCATGAGTTTGAGCAAGCTCTGGGAGTTGGTGATGGACAGGGAGGCCTGGTGTGCCGCAGTCCATGGGGTTGCAAATAGTCAGACACAACTGAGCAACTGAACTGAAGTGATATGAATGAGTGTCTGTGCCATACCTGTGCCCTACAGATGCTACCCAGCTCAGGCCACACATTTGTAGAGAGAGGACTTCTTCACTCCTCCTTGGGGCAGGAAAGATAATGTACATGAGTACATAACCAAAAACCATCTGGTTTTTAGTAAACATGGAAAAGCAGACTGTTGTAAGAGACATGTGATATTTTAACTGACTCTCCAAGCCTCAGTTTCCTCATCTGTAAAATGGGAATGATGGTGGTGACCTCATAGGGCTGTTGTGAGGATTGAGTAATGAAGAGCATGCAAAGCAGTCTGCCCACTGTTTGGTCCACAATCAGTGTAAGTACAGCTATTATCGTTAAGGATATGCTGTTCTGTTTCATTCTCCCATCTCTTTTTGTGGGATAGTGTGTCTCCCAGCTGGACAGGAAGTGGTTGGAAAATATCCTATGTTTTTTTTTTTTTTAATTTTTATTTTAACTTTAGTTTACTTTACATTACTGTATTGGTTTTGCCAAACATTGTATCCTATGTTTTTAAACTCCTATTTCCCTACTGCACCTAGCATGGTGTCTGACATATCATGGATTCTCAACAAAACTTGTCGGTTGAGTCATAAATATTGCAGCTGAGATCATGAACTCTTTTCTTCTGAAATCAATGAAATTGTGTCACCTCGGCTGACCTCATTTCTGTTTGTTCTTTATACATAGAACACTACCTTTTCTTCTAAGCACTTTTTTATTTTTTTCAGAAAGAAAAGTTTCTCCTATTTGATCTTTTGGTCTATGTACATGAAAATGTAAAGTAAAAGAAGGGATAAAAATCAACTTCCTCTGTGTTTTTTTTAAATGTACTTTTGAGTCAACTCGGTAAGAGCTTATATTTTCTGCTCTTAAACTATAGCATGTTGGAAGAATCTTTTGTTTTCATTTTGCTTTATAGTCTCATCTTATAAAAAGAAGAGAAAAATATGTTCCTGCGTCTTACAGAGACTGTCTTGTTTTTATAAGATCAGAGAGGTAAACATCAGGAGAGATCAGCTGCATAAAATGTGTTCAGTAGTAGGGACACGAAGAGAAGAGGATTACATTCTCTTCCATCATTGGGTGGATTTTAAGTTAAAAACAGATCTGATACAAGGTTAGGTTTGTAATTTATGAGGTGGCAAAATAATGACTTCATTAAGTTTTTTAAGATTTGTTGTTGTTCAGTCGCTAAGTCATATCAGACTCTTTGTGACCCCATGGACGCAGCATGCCAGGCTTCCTTGTAATTTTAAGAATTACAGAGTACATATTGTAGTTAATATTAGATTACAAAGGAGTTTTCTTACTTAACATATGCTTTATAAACAAATAGGAATAAAGTGGTAGAGTTACTCCAGAATACAGTTGGGTAGTTTCTTTACTACTAAACATGTGCTTATCATATAACCCAGCAATTGCCCTTTGGGGGATTTATCCCAGAGAAATGAAAGCGTATGTTTATGTAAAACTTGTACAGAAATATACACTGCAGCTGTATTCATTATAACCCCAAACTGGAAGCAACCCAACTGTCCTTCAGTGCCTAAGAGGTCAAACAAGCTGTGGTCCATCCATTCTCAGCAATAAAAAGTTGAACTAGAAATATACACAACAGGAATTATGCTGAGTTACAGTCTCAAAATATATGGTATTGCATGCTGTATGACTCTGTTGTGACTCCATTTTCTTGGAGTAGCAAAATTAGCACTATGGAGAACAGATTAGTGGCCGCCAGAGTTTAAGCAGGGAGGGCATAGCTGTAAAAGAGGAGCAGGAGGCAGCCTGGTGTTGCTGACACAGTTCTGTGTGTTGATTGTGGTGATGGTTACATTCATCCACACGTGTGATAAAATTGCATAGAGCTGAACACAAACATACACACACACATAAGGGCATGTGATGCTGGTATAACTGAATAAGCTCTGTGTGTTCTACCAGTGTCAAACTCCAGATGTTGGTATTGAACTAGCTATGCAGATGATACAGTTAGAATAAACTGGATAATGGGTATCTGAAACCTCCCTATGTATTTAGCCCAGGTATGTTTATTAATCTCTTAAAAATCCAGGAGCGTTCCCCAGCATACTTATCCATATATTTAGAGAAATAAAGCATAAGATGTCTCACTCTATGTATATAGTTTATGCTACCGAATTTCTGTTATCCCAGAAATTCTTTATTCTCCACTATTCTCTGTATTTCTTTCCCATTTATTTGATCCTCACAATAATCACATGGGATATGTAGGGGAAAAAAACAGAAGTATAAAAATCTTGTGTGTATGCTCAGTTGTGTTCGACTCTTTGTGAACCCATGGACTGTAGCCCACCAGACTCCTCTGTGCATGGAATCTTTCAGGCAAGAACACTGGAAAGGGTTGCCGTTTCCTCCTCTGGGGGATCTTCCCGACCCAGGGATCAAACTGGCGTCTCCTGCGCTGGCAGGCAGGTTCTTTACCACTGAGCCCCCTGGGAAGCCCGGAGAACACTTGGTTGTTGCTGTTCAGTCGCTCAGTCAAGTCCAGCTCTTCATGACCCCCGGGACTGCAGCATGCCAGGCTTCCCTGTCCTTCACCATCTCTCAGAGCTTGCTCAGATTCATGTCCATTGAGTCAGTGATCCCAAACAACTCATCCTCTGTCGTCCCCTTCTCCTCCTGCCTTTGATCTTTCCCAGCACCAGGGTTTTTTCTAATGAGTCAGCTCTTCACATCATGTGGCCAAAGTATTGGAGCTTCAGCATCAGTCCTTCTAATGAGTATTCAGGACTGATCTCCTTTAGGATGGACTGGTTGGATCTCCTTGCAGTCCAAGGCACTCTCAAGAGTCTTCTCCAGCACCACAGTTCAAAAGCATCAATTCTTTGGTCCAACTCTCACATCCATACATGACTACTGGAAAAACCATAGCCTTGACTAGATGGACCTTTGTGGGCAAAGTAATGTCTCTGCTTTTTAATACGCTGTCTAGTTTGGTCATAACTTTTCTTCCAAGGAGCAAGCATCTTTTAATTTCATGGCTGCAGTCACCATCTGCAGTGATTTTGGAGCCCAAGAAAATAAAGTCTGCCACTATTTCCACTGTTTCCCCATCTATTTGCCATGATATGATGGGACTGGATGCCACGATCTTAGTTTTCTGAATGTTGAGCTTTAAGCCAACTTTTTCACTCTCATCAAGAGGCTTTCACTTTCATCAAGAGGCTCTTTAGTTCTTCTTCACTTTCTTCCATAAAGGTGGTGTCATCTGCATATCTTAGGTTATTGGTAATTCTCCTGGCAATCTTGATTCTAGCTTGTGCTTCATCCAGCTCAGCATTTCACATGATGTACTCTGCATATAAGTTAAATAAGCAGGGTGACAAGATACAGCCTTGACGTGCTCCTTTCCCAATTTTGAACCAGTCTGTTGTTCCATGTGGCTGCTAACACTATACTTCTTCCATGAACTGCCCAGATGTTCATGCATACCCAGGCACAAGTGCCCCCAATAGCCCGGAGACCGCAGGTACCCCTCAAATATCACATAAAGGACCCAGTGTGCAGTGACTTGACAGGTCCTTCAAAGCACTGTGCTGATCCAAGCATTGAGCTGTTTGCCTCATTACATTCCCCAACACTTTGTTCTCTGACAGTCCTGTGAGGTAGGCATCTTATAAAGAATCCAGATAACCTGTAAAACTTGTTGATGGAGTCTGTAGATAGCCAAGCCCAGGGCAAGTCCTGGCCATGCCACCCTTGAAGTGACTCTATGCTGTGTGGGTCATGCTGTGTGGGTGTGAACTTCAGCTGTAGGGTATGAGCTGTGCCATCCCATCTATATGATCTCTCTGTGCCACAGTTCATCTGTAAATTAAAGGGTATGATTGGAGTGCTTTGAAGATCAAGTAGTTAATACAAGTAAGTCAAATGATCGGGGGCCATCAAGCTGTGTCCTGTGGACCTCATCCAGCCCTGTGCCTGTTTGGGAAAATTCAGTGTCGCTGGAGCACAGCCGAATCTGTTCCTTCCCTGTTACCTCTGGCTGCCTTCTCACTGCAACAGCAGAATTGAGCTCTGCTCGCAACAAGACCATCTGGCCCACAGACTGAAAACATTTTCTGTCTGGTCCTTTACAAAAGTTTGCCAACACCTGAGTTGGATGAATGCTTGGCAAAAACTCAGTGTTTAGGAAGTGGTGACTGTTGTTGTCGCTGTTAATAAAGTTGACACAGAAGTCTTGGGGCAGAGTCTCACCCCATCCATTGAGGGCCTAGTGCAGTTCAGACTTTAAGTAATTTATCCTTCAGTCGTCAGTCTGAAGCCTCACGCTACGGAAAGCTGTACAGTTGGCCATGTCTTAGGCCTGTTACAGGCCTCTGTCATGAGGGCAGTAACCTGATAGAACTGGTTCCTACTTTCAGAGAAAACTGCAGTCGCTCTGATTAATTGAGTATCGCTGACCTGTCAAAAATCCCTGGGTCTTGGCAGAGCTGCAGCGTGGCTTTCCCAGGTCAGACAAACAGATGTGTTTGCTAGGAAAGCATGAGGCCGCGGACTGCTTCTCTCCTCTACTAGGTCGTGATGGTCATGTCCTCTGGGGATGGGAAAGGTTATCACCTCGAAGGCCCTGCTGTTTCTGGAGGTCACGTCTAAAGATACGGAGAAAGAGAAACTAATCCGGATTTGCCAAAAACAGAAAATAAAAATAACAGCCCTTTCACTGACCCGAGGAGAACTCCTTAGATGGGTTGATATCAGTCCAAATCACAAAGCTAACATAGATCCATTTGTCACACAGCATGCCGCTCCATCTGTGAAGACACAGACCAGATTATGTCCCTCCTTTGACTAAAATCTTTCACCAGCTTCTCATTTTAACCTAAAATCAGAACTCTGCGATCCCGCTCTGCCACTCCTCTGACCTCAGTTTGCCACCCTCCTCCCGCCTGCTCGCGGGGATCCGGCCCGTAAGCCTGCTTTTCCTCCCGGGCGTGCGTCAGGCTCTCCCGCCCGGGCTGTATGTGCCTGCTCCCTCGCCCTTCTGCCGGCCTGGCTCACCGTGTCCCCGCATCTCCGCGGGGCTGCCGCGTCCTGCTCGTGTGTCGCATCTCAGCTCAGATGGCACTCCCCCAACCCGTTTTCTCCCAAGATCTCCCACCCACGTTCTCCATGACATCTCCCTGTTCCATTCTGTGCAGAGCCGTCACTGCTGCTGCTGCTGCTAAGTCTGTGCGACGCCATGGACAGCAGCCCACCAGGCTCCCCCGTCCCTGGGATTCTCCAGGCAAGAACACTGGAGAGGGTTACCATTTCCCTCTCCAGTGCATGAAAGTGAAAGTGAAGTCGCTCAGTCGTGTCCGACTCTCGGCGACCCCCTGGATTGATTGCAGCCCACCAGGCTCCTCCGTCCATGGGATTTTCCAGGCAAGAGTACTGGAGTGGGGTGCCATTGCCTTCTCCAGAGCCGTCACTGCTAACTGAAATTATCTTATTTGCTTATCTGATAACCATCTTCCTCCATGAGTACATGAACTCTGTGAGAACCTAGAATTTCCCCGGTACATGATTGGTCCTTAATAAGTAGTTGTTTGATGAAGAATGAATGAGTCGGCAAGGTTTTTACCTCACAATTTACCTCAGAAGTCTGAGGTAAAGAATGGTAAAAAATAAATAAATAAATAAATAAAAAATAAGAACTTTCTAGGGAAAATTAATTTGGGTCACAGAGCAAGGTGTAGTTGGGGTGTTGTTAGTATAACATGGCAGAGACTGTGTCAGGCAGAGGTCTCCCGGATGTGCTTCCAAAAGATGATGTCCGGATAGGCGCATCCTGTCTCCTGCCACTTAGGCTGGGCTTTCCTACTCGAAAAGTCTATGCAAGTGTGTTTTAACTAGCAATTCCATTCCTCCTTGTTAATCTTCATCAAAGTGCCATTAAAGCCAGCAGACAAATGAAATTTCTCCGAGTGCTGAGTTCACCAAAATGTCTGCAGGTAACTTTTTCCTTTCATGTAGTTTTTCCTCTAGCAACGTGGTCAAAAGGTCAGTCAAGTCCCTCTTTCAGAAGAGAACAAAAATCACTTATAAACACTTTGGGACTTTTGGTTAATGGTTCCATTTCCAGTTTAAAACAAAAACAAAAACGTAAAATGTTATTAACATATAAAAGCCCGTTAAGGAAAATCATGTTGTATGTGAGAGTGCCTGCTCATTCGCTCAGTCATGTCTGACTCTTCGTGACCCCATGGACTGTAGGCCCCTCTGTCCATGGAATTTTCTTGACAAGAATACCAGAGTGCGTTGCCATTTCCTACTCCAGAGAATCGTCCTGACCCAGGTATCAAAGATCTCTTACATCTCCTACATTGACAGGCAGATTCTTTACCACTATGCCACCTAGGAAGCTACATATGCGAGACTAGTTCTCTCATATTTTCACAAAAACTAAAACTGGATTTGTCATATGGAAGAAATGATGTCATTAACTGTTGGAAAGACCTCAACCATAAGTTCTTTTGCATTATTACCAAAATTAGACAAATATTCCACACAGAATGTGAGATCTAAACAGTCCCTTAAATTATCTATACTGGCAAACCAAGACTACCACGAAAGCAGCCATCTGTTCTTCAGGAATGTCTCTTAGGACCAAACATGTCTAATTCATCTGTCAATAGTACATGGATGTTGTCATTGAAATGCATTTAAATCTGCATACAAGGTAAAATGTACACAGTTCATACATGTGAAAAGTTCTAGATAAACTTGAGAAATCAAAAACAGGGAAGAGTTTAAAATAATTTAATGAAAAGAAAAACTACATGCAATATTCTGTGTATTTAGATGAAAGAAGCTTACTCTAGTACAGATCTTATTTTCTAGCCCAGATGGCAAAAAGTGTGGCAAAAAGCTTACTGGTTCATTCACCATTCATTCACTCAACAGTGACTTATTAAGTTCCTACTATGTACCAGGTAAGATTTTAGAATACAACTTATATACTAGTGAAGAGAGACAGACAATTATCCAAAAAAAAAAAACCCAAAACACAAAACTTACATACTAGACAATTATCAAAAATAAATAAATAAATTCAATTCCATATTTAAATCCGGAAGTGTTAAATGTCAAGCAAATGATCTGAAAATGTTATAGTCTTGACCAAGCTTTAATATTCTTCATGTAAATTATTGAATGTTGGTCTGAACAGACTTAAGGAAGATTAACTCTAGCAAGAATTCTAAATTTCTCATAGACATAGATTTGAGTGAGAATTTCAAAGTGGGACAGATGAGAAGTGTGTCTTCCAGTAGGATTTTATTTTTAATGAACTGAAAGAGGATTGGCCCCTGATTTTACTGAAGCAAATTAAATATTGGGTATTTGCTCTAATCATGTAACAAAATGCATTTTCTAAATGGAGTTTATAAAACAAAAAAAAAGCTTTTCATCTATTTAGCGGCTTAGAAAGGCCAGTCTTTCCTGGAACCACACATTTTGCTTTTTCCACAGAGTGCTCCTCTGAGAGAGCATGTGCAGGAAAACAGGGCCTGGGGCTCTGGGGCTCCTGCTGGGCTCTGCCAGGGTGCAGATGGCTCTACAACCTTATTTAAACAATCACCTTATTTAAACCTCACAAACAACCCACCCATACACGCAAAGAAAATGACCGGAAACAGTTAAGTAATTTGCCCAAGGTTTGCAGAGCTAGTTTGTCAGTGGGAGAATCTGGGTTTGAACATAGGTCTGTCTCAAGAGTCCATCCTGGAGGAGGGCACGACAACCCACTCCAGTGTTCTTGCCTGGAAAATCCCATGGATAGAGGAGCCTGGTGGGCTACAGTCCATAGGGTCCCACAGAGTTGGCCATGACTGAAGCAACTTAGCATGCATGTATGTAAGCAAGAGTCCATAAACCCTCAACTGCTTCACTGGGACCTCTCTCAGTTGAGAAATACTGGTGGACTTGAATTTGAATCAAGACAGTGTTATGGGCCATTTGACTATTTCCCTAAAGTGAACTGCTCAAGTCCCCTGGATAAACTCCTGGCATTTGACAGGCTTGTTTTAACAATGCTGGTCAGAGATATTTTGTCCCAGCACTTTTGTTTTTCACTGTGGATCTTCACTATGGGTTTTGCCTTAAATTTTTGATTCTTCTTTTAAGTTTGTTAATAAACCTTATCAAAAGGAAATTCATGACATAGTTAAATGCTAAGAGACCAGGGGACAAACTTAGGGCTGGAAATAGTGACCTGGTTTCTCTAGATATTACAGTAAAATTGCTGATTTATAGGTCACTGCTTTTTTCCTACCAGAAGTGTTTGACTAAATTAGGTTACAGCCTGTAGGCCCTTCACCTGTCTCTCAGATAAATAAAATTTCCCAAGAGTGGCCTCTCAGCCCTGCTCATTGGACGGCTGACACAAAAACATTTAAACTAGTAAAAATTACCTTTAGTTTGTTTCAGGAGAAACTTAGTTCCCTCAAATGAGTGTGGGTATGATATGAAGATCTGCTCAAAGCCAAAGGTAAGTGATAAAATGTCTCTGAAAGGATCCTTCTATGCCTAAGACTCTTCGATTATAGGATATGGAATTGAAATTAATGTGACATGTTTCACATAAATGAGCAGATCTAAGATTAGAAGTGTGTCATGATTTAAAGACAACTCCAAATTCATTTTTAGGCTACATGAATCTTTCAAGGTTCCTGAGTTAAAAAAAATACATACTCGTTAGTTTAAGCAAAAAAAAAGTTTTATTAAAGGTTTTAAGTAGTTCTCAGAATCTTAGTGAGGACAAGAGAATCAACCATGGATGCTCTGAGACTGGGAACCACGTGCAGGTTACATAGGAAGATGGCTCTAGAGGATACCCCGCTGTCCCTGTCTCCCAGGGTCCAGACAGCCCGTCTCCAACCCCAGTGCTAGAAACGAAAGGCCCCTGCCAGGACCTCTGGCCATGGCCTCTAGAAAGCGCTGCTTCTCCATCTGCCTGTCATGATGGGGTTTGTAAGATACCGTGCTCACTTCCCCATGGAGTTCCTTGTCAGGTGGGTCTGATTGGCAGAACCTGGACCCTACATCCTCAAATCTAAGGTGCCAAAAGAGTTTATGACTTCTCTGGAGAGCAGACTCCAAATACAAAATGAGCCCAAAGGGAATGAGTAGCCAAATAACATGACAAATACCCGTTTCAGTGAAGCAGTATGACCTCAGCTCCCCCTCCATGCCTGGGGAGGCTGAGTCATGCCTTGCCAGGGTAGTTAATGCTCCAGGGGGCAGACTCATGACCAGAGGGAAAATGAGGGGTGGGAAAGAGCTAACAGATCAATTCCTTCCCTATTCCTTCCCCTGACTGGCTGCCTTGCGATGCAGTAGCTTATCTGGTCTTACTGAACACATCCCATGAGATGGAGCTTAACTCTACGTGTTACCAACCACAGGCGCACTCCAGCCTCCCTCACACTTCCCCTCACTGTCGCTTTCCTGACATAGCATCTCCTTAGAAAGCGGCAGCTCATCAGCTTTTCCTGTAGGCTTCTTGCAACCCAGACTACAAGAGCATCTCTTGCAGATGCAATATATTCTTACTAGAGTCAATTATTTTCTCTAGAAAACTGGTCATAGCAGCTTGTGCTGATTTGTAAACCTGTGTTTCCTATAACTGTCACTCATTTTGAAACTTTTCTATTATCTCTATTTTTTTTCTCATGTGCAAAAAAAAAAAAAGGAATTATTCACTGGGTGGGGTTGGGTTGTGAGAGTGGCAATGGAGGGATTAACTAGCTTCTAGTTAACTGTCTTCTAGTTCCCTAAATAAGACATTGGGTCTCATTTCTCTGTGCCCTCTCTCAGATTATTTTCTCTTCTAAAAAGTTGTTTGCTTTTTCTTTGTCCTTGTAAACTAAGCTTGGGTGTCTCCTCTTTAAGAAAACTGTCTTGAGGACCTCTGATCCCAAATCTAATTTACACTGGGTTGGGTATTCCCATAATATACTATACATCGTATTTATGTGGGCCATGCTGGACTTCACTTGGTTTTCCTTGAGCATCTGTCTTCCCTAAAGGATTGTAAGCATTTTAGGGGCAAGGACATGTCTCATTTGGCGTTGTAGCCCCAGCTTAAGTCAGTGTATCTGGCACTTAATGATTATTCAGTAAAACAGCTGCTAAATATGTGATTAATACTTATGGGATGACTCGTGGAATGATTCCATTCATGATCCCTGTGCCGTGCTGTGGCAGTGCTTGGGAAAGTCCCTTATCCAAGCTCTTTCCTGACTGGAAGAGCTACCCTTGCACCCAGCTAACAGGTGGTAATTGCACTGCAGTGTCCTACCTGACAAACCCCAGTAATTTCCCCAGGAAAGACGAGAAACCTATGAAAGGATTTAGTGTTGTATCTGCACTTGATTCCTGAGTGGGTGAATGAGGGTGATAAAAAAATTCCTACTGAAAACAATGTAAGTGTAATTTCACCTAAGATTTGCTTCATAAATGACCAGTGGTTTTGTTATCCACATACCACTTGGCCAGTGGACAAAAATAGTTGTGAAAAAAAAGACATTTATTTGTTCTCGTATTTGGGTACTCTGTCTAAAGTTAGTCCTCATTTAGTATATGTGTCCAAATATGTTCTAATTTTCTGTTTAGAAGAAGAGGGAAACAGGAAGATGGACAGGGCCACAAAATGCAGGATTTGTAGGTCATTTAAGGAGTCTGGTCACACACAATAAGGAATAAGAGACTATCAAAGATGAACGAGATTATTGGTAAACATTAATTTGTGAACATCAAAGTTACAAGTGTCTAATCTTTTGGTTTATATTCTGAAATAAGTAGTTGAGTTTTTTTAACTATTTATATCATATAGAAATTAGTAGTATTAAAAACTGTTCTAACAATTTTCACTAGAAAGACTTCTTAGATTTAGTATAAAATTTGGGAAAGTGAAATCTATTTGAGAGACTGAATGTCAGTTGACTGTATTTGAGAATCTGAATATGAGAGTAAATGTTTTTATTTCCCTGCCTGGGTTTTAACTGGTATGTGCCTTCATACCCTAAATGGTGATAGATCCTAAGAAGAACATTCGAAGTTTCATGCATAAAAGATGAAAATATTTTTCTTTTGTTAAGAATCAGTCTCTCTATTGTTGATTATTGTCTCTCAGGTGCCATCTGGTGGATCAAAACTAAAATGCAGTTTTCTGTTTGGGAATGAAGAGCAAAGATGAGGTTCTCAAATTTCACTGCTAAGACAATCATTAAAGAATATGAACTGAACTGGTTAAAGATTAATTGTGCTTACACTTTTGATGTTCGATTTTCTAATTAAATAGGCATCCTGGGGTCAGATGTAATGGAGAGAACACGCTAGAGAACAAATCCAGGAGAGAACATGCTCTCCTGGATTTGGTAGGCTTTGAGTTCTGCTCAGATTTCTGACAGTAAATAGCAAGATGATTTGCTTTTGTTTTTGCTTTTCTCAAGAGCTTCCAAGTTAAAGGACGAGATTAGCTATAGATGGAAAAGAATCAGATTGTCCCTGGACTTCTCAGTGGCAATACTGTGTAGAATAGAAAAGAGAACAGTATCTTCAGTGTTTCTGAGGGAGAATTTCTTTCTTTCTATAGAGTACTCTACTGAGCCAGGTTCTCTCCTTCTGGTACGGACAAAATAAAAGCACTTTCAGACATACATGGGTAAGAAAGTTATCCTTTTGTATAAGTACTCTCTAAAAGAGTTACTAATTTCAATGTCATCTTTGTTAGGCCCTGTGTTTCAGTTTAACTTTAGTTATTTTCCTTCTGTGCTATTGCAATTTTGGTGTTTGTGTCTTTTCTTTCTTTTTTTGCTTTTTTAAAAATTTGCATATCCATGATGTCTTCTGCCTGGTTGTTTGTATAAATGAAGGCAATTCATTTTTGCACACTAATCTGGTATCCATCCATCTCACAAGTTTTCATATTGTTTACAGCAGATTTTTAACTGAGTTTATTGGGTTTTGCAGGTATTCAGTTATCTATGAATAATAATAATGTACCACTCTTCCAGGGTTTTACCTCTTGTATATTTCTCTTGTTTAATTGCATTGGTTAAGCCTCTAGAGTTATGCTAAATAATAGTGGTGACTGTGGACATAATTGTCTTGTTGTTGATTTTAATGGGAATACTTCTAGTGTTTCCTCATTAAACATAGATACTGGCTTTTAAGAAATATTTAGCTTTCCTATGTTGTGAAGATTTAAAAAATTAATTATGGATGTTGAAATTCATCAAATGCCTTTCCAGCATATTTGAAGAAAATTGTATACTTTTTCTCCCTTTTAACCTATTTTATCAGCCAGAGTTCACTTGCAGAAAAGTGAAAGGGATTGAAAGGGATTTAATACAGGGAATAAACTGCTTATGAATCAGTGGAGAGCTGGAGGTGCAAGCTCCTCTGGGAATATCGCCCAAATCCACACTGTAGGCCTGGCCTACCAGGAGACCCAGTCCCCCTGCCACGGTAGGAGGTCACGCCTGTGCACTCTTAGCTCCAAGAGCACATTGTCTTCATGTGGTCTGGGAACAAGAAGTTGCTACCAGAATTCTTACCCGCAGGAACATACCTTCTTCTCTCTCATACCTCTGAATAAGGAAACTGATGCTAGAATTGGCAGCTGCAGGGTTTTGCTGTGTCTGCTGTGACGTGTCCTGGAAAAATATGCCTCACCACTATGTCTTCCCCTACTCAGTTGAGTTCTGAAATGGAATTTCACACAAATGCATCTGATTAGCAAAATAGATTTTACATTGCAAACCCTAAGTACAAGGGAGCCTGGGAAATGAGGATTCTGAGCTTTTCCGTCTCTGCAGTATAGATGGCACACCAAAAAGAAGCTGAAATAGATGCTGAGTGAGCCAGCGGGTGGTACCCAACCACTGCGTAACATGGGAAATTATACTGAGACGCTCTTATGATACTGGGTGGGGGCAAAGTAGTTTTCTTTTAATTCTTCCAATATGTTACTGGATTCTGATTGCTGAAACTTGGTAAACATTTTCTGCATCAATATTCATAACTAATTTCTTTTTTGTGCTATTGCTGTCAGTTTTTGGTAACAAACATATGCTGCTATTAGAATTTGGAAGTTTTCCACTCTTTATCTCTGCTCTGGAACAATTTAAAATGCATCAGAGGCTGTTTGTTCTGTTAAGTTTCATAATATTAGTCTATGAAATCCTCTGGGCCTGGTGCTCTTTGGGAGCCACCATCTTAATATTTTTTTCCTTTTTTTAGGTTTTTAATATTTAATATAGATTTTTAATTTTCCAACTTTAGTAAGTTGTATTTTCTTAGAGAAATGATCCATTTCATCTGGATTTTCAAATTTATTTGCAGACAATTGTGAGCAAAGTTGCCTCCTGTGATTCTTTTTTTTTCTTTCATTTTTCTTATGTATGTTTAGTGGGGCCTTCTTGATTTTAATTCTTGATCATGTTAGCTAGTGATTTATCTGTCTTAACTGGTTAAATTTATTCATTAGAATTGTCATTTCCCTGTTTTTTATTTTATTTTTTCTTTTATATTTCTTAATTCATTTCTCCTTTTTTCCTGTTTTTATTATTGATTTTTTCCCCATCTTCTTGANATTTATTTTTATTCTTCCTTATTTACTAATATAACTACTGAAATTGCTTATTTTCTTCTGAGGATGGATTTAGCTGTATTCCATGGATGTTGGTTTGTAGTGTTATCAATGTATTTTAATTAGATTGCAGTTTTAGTTTTCATATTTTCTTTGACTTGGGAGTCTTAAATATTTATGTAATAGAGTCTTTATGTCTTTTCAGTTTTGTGTATGTGGGTGTGTGATCAGAGGATTATATCTGCATTGTTTCTGCTTTTTGACGTTTATTGAGGTTTTGGTGGCCAAAATATATGGTCGTTTTTGTGACAAAAATGACCCACTTCATGAGTGTTAAAAAACAAGTATAATCTATGCTTCCGATGAATACATTTCAGGATATGTCAATTGGAATTATCTTATCAATCTATCATCAAATCTACCCCATATTGAAAGATCCTGTCTGTGCCCTTCTTTATATAGTCTCCTCATGGCCTGACAGCCTTAAAGAAGGAAAACAATTCTGCAGTAGATGTCTGATAGCTATAGTCCCAAGCTCTGCCAAGTAATTGAGCACCCCTGCCTCCCAAGCTAAGGATTAGCCTTTGCAGAAATATTGACAGACAGAGGAAGCAAATCTTATTCATTTACATTGACCAATAGCCAAGTCAAGCACACACTTGGCTGTACATATTTGTTCAAAACCAAAACCTTTCCTTTTTTTCTTTCTTTCTTTCTCTCTTGATTCCACTAAGGTTTCCACCAAGTACTTCCTGCAGACAGATCTGTATCACCCTCTGAGCAATCTTTCAGTGCTGCCCAAGTCAGGGTGGGCTGTCCACTTCCTTGTATTTTCCTGTCCTTGGAAACCTGGTTTGATATCTATAGTCTTTCACTGATAATGGCCCTAACACTTATTAGGCCCTAACATTGATTTTCCTTCCAATGTGAGCAAGTCATATAGTGTCTTTGTGCTCCAAATTATGCCTATCACTAGACATTTCCTTTCTGTTATATGTTATAAGCACTGTAGAAGGAAATGTTAACCCACTCCAGTATTCTTGCCTGAAGACTCCCATGGACAGAGGAGCCTGACAGTCCATGGGGTCGCGAAGAGTCCATCACCACTGATCAGCATGCATGCATAAGCACCATCTGGGGCTTCCCCTGTGGCTCAGCAGTAAAGAATTCACCTGCAGTGCAGGAGACACAGAAGACACGCTTCAATCCCTGGGTCAAGAAGATCCCCTGGAGGAGGGCATGGCAACTCACTCCAGCATTCTTGCCAGGAAGATTCCATAGCCAGAGGAGCCTGGTGGGCTATGGTCCATGGAGTTGCAAAGAGTCGGACATAACTGAAGCGACATAAGCACCAGCTAGTATTAAAATGTTAAGATTATCTCAGTCTATGTATAACCAAAATTCAAAAAAACACTGGTGTAAAAAATAGTTTTTTTTCTCACATAAAAAGAAGCCCAGAGGTAGCCAGTATATAGCTGCTCACATTAATATATGTAATTGTAAATAAACCTCAAACATTACAGAAGTCCCAACCATTCAGTAATATTTTCTGTATCATTTTCATGATGTACAATTTCTTAACTTCTGCATTTATATAAAGAAATGTTTTTGATTTAAAATTCTCAAGTAAGAGTAAATACATCATTGAAAATTTATTGTGTTCCTATGAGCTAGGAGTTCCTGACATTTTTTGGTATAAATCCAAGGGAATATATATGTATGATACATGAGTTAAATTTTCTATCCAACTGTAGAAGAATGACCCTGCGACAACTTCTGAAGTTAATTTTTAATGGTAGGTTCATGTTCATCAGATGGGTTTGAATTTTCAGGGAAAAGTGCTCTGTTGGGATTAAGGGGTGTAGTCATAAAACTGTCAACCATACTAAAGATTTTTCATTTCCTAAGGCTGATCTGAAAGATGTAAACCCAGGACCACCCGAAAAAGAATAATCAACATCCATTCAAACACAAGTGATTATCTTCTTTCTTTTTACTTGTCTCCCAGGAAAAAAAAATTTTTTTTCAAAAGAAGAAAAAAGACTTAGAGGGTTTTTTTTGTTTGTTTTTGTTTTTGCTTTAGGAAAATAAGTTTTAACTATTCAGTTAGATCCAAGTCAGATCCAGGCTTGATGCTTGGCTCTGCCATATTCTAGCTATATTATCTTAGAAAGTTTATTGACTTAGATTCTCAAGCTTCATTCATTTATAACAAAGTGTAGTTATGTGTGTTGATAAGAGTGTTTGGCAACAATAGGTCATCAAAAGTGAGGATTAATTTTAAAGTAAATATTCACATTTCCCCTTTAATCTAGACCTACTTTCGAATTGTCTTAACAGTTTCATTTGTTGTAAAGAACCACTGTTGTTGCTTTGGCTGTTGTTGTTGTTATTGTTCGACAGTAAATATTTTTGGCCCCTCCCTAGGGAACTGACAGCCTGTTGAAGAGTATATGGTTAAGGAACTCTAACATTACCAAGGAACTATAAAAAAAGAGCTGAAAGACTGGGAACTCTGTAAATCACTTTTCAGTTTCTAGAAATATAGCTGTTTAAGCAATTGAACATTTTGCATGGGGATAGTCATTTAATGGTTAGTAGAAGGAGTTCAGCTGTTTTTATTTGAGAATGAAATGAAAATTGTTGAGAAGTTATCATCTCTTACATAGGTAATAGGGCTTGCCTGGTGGCTCAGTGGTAAAGAATCTGCTTGCAGTGCAGAAGACCTGGGTTCAATCCCTGGGTTGGGAAGATCCCCTGGAGAAGGAATCTAGAATGGCAACCCACACCAGTATCCTTGCCTGGGAAATCCTGTGGGCAGAGGAGCCTGGTGGGCTACAGTCCACTGGGTCACGGAGTCGGACACGACTGAGCGACTAACACGACATAGGTAACATCGGTTAGCTTGTATTCTAATTTCTGAAGTCAATATGAGACAACCTTATTCTAGCCCTGTCAGTTTCTACTGATGAATTCTGTAGCTCACCATACAATTATCCCATTTGTTAGTGTTTAAGAAGATAATACAAATATTTTGTTATTAATTAAGCCTTATATAAAAGAATAAATCTGGTACCCAGGCATAAGAGTATATGTGATTTTGCTTAACTGTCTAGAGCAATTCCACACATTTTCAGCATATTATTCTGTGACTTTGGGATGGATCATACTGTTTCACCATGCAATAGTGATCTCTACATAATTATTAAGACAAAACATTTGCCTCTTCTAAGTCCTTGTTTCATAATCTGACTTCATGCTAGTTGCTTCAGTTGTGTCCAGCTCTGTGCGACCCCATGGACTGTAGCCCACCATGCTCCTCTCTCCATGGGATTCTCCAGGCAACAATACTGGAGTGGGTAGCCATGCCCTCCTCCAGGGGATCTTCCAGACTTAGGGATCGAACCCAGGTCTCTTATGTCTCCTGCTTTGGCAGGCAGGTTCTCAAATTAACAGCCTACTTCTGTCTTCCTGTCTAGAGTAAGTGTGAGAACTAGAAAGAAACAGATAACATTATCTCTATTTACAGATAATGTAATTGTATAAACGGAAACCCTAATGTAAAAATATAAAATTAAGAAATCATTCTTAATTGTACAACCAAAATTAACAGAATTGATTAAAGTATCAATATAAAAAACTAACAAAGAAAAATCAATAATGTTTATATATCCAAAGAATAACACTAGATGATATCAAGGGAGGGTAAATCACACCTGTAGTTGCAATAGAAAATTATTAAAACCTAGACATAAGCTTAAAATACTCATTCTTCACAGGTGCAAAAGTAGGCTTGAACAAATGAAAGGCATACCTTTGTTCATGGGTAGGGCAAGTCTACATCATACTTATGTAAATTCTTCCCAAGTTAAGAAAAATTTAATGTAATTCCATTAAGAATATTGAGATTCTTCTCTTAAAGTAGACTCTTGATTCTAAAGTTCTTTGGGGGTCAGGAAAAGGCAGAAAAAATCCCATAAAGAAGAACAATGAGAGGAACTAGCCCTGTATGATACTAAAACATTTTATCATTGCCCTATAAATTTAAAAAGGCGTGTTCATTGATACATAACTAGATATACATAATGACAGACTAGAATAAAAAATTTAACATAGAACGATTATATGGGAAAAGTGATACCTCAAGTCACTGGTGAAAATATACTGTTTTTAATAAATGTTTTTGGCATAACTAGATAGCCATTTGGGAAAAGTAAAATTGAATCCATTTTCATCCTAGATACCAGAATGAAATCCAAATAATCCAGACATCTAAATGTAAAAAATAAAACTGCAAAAGAAAACAGATTCATTTCTTTATAAACTAGAAGTGAGAAAAACCTTTCCAACTATGATTACCAATCCAGAAGCACCAAAGAAAATACTAAAACACTGACAGATTTGACTCCATAAAAATAAACTTTTTCAAAGCAAAGGGGGAAAAAAGCAAAAGTCACTAATCAAATTAAAATCCAGAAGAAAATATTTGTAATTTATATCAAAAAAATCACAATCACTTAAGTGATAAAGAGCTCTTAAAAACTGGGAAGAGAAAGACCGAATACCATTGAGGAAAGATATGAACAGAATTTAAAGAAAAAGCCGATGTCCTTCAAGTTACAAAAAAGAGCTTCATTCATACCAAGAGAAAGGCATATTAAAATTACTTACACATACTATGTCTCACCTATTGAGATTGTCTAAAATACAAAAATTTGAAGAACTGTGATGGCAAATAATAAGGAAGCAGGCACCCTTAGGCAAAGCTAGTGGGAGTGCGAAATGGTACAACTGTCTATGGAAGGGAATTTAGCAATATCTAACTACATTGCCTTTGCGTTTATCATTTGACTCAGCAATTCCACTGAAGGTACACTTCCCCAGATATGAAATACTAATGATCATTACTTGTGATGGAGTTCAGGGCAGGCCAACCCAAAGTATGCTACTTTGACATGTTGATTGTTTTGAATTCAAGTTGAGAAACAGCCAGTGTGAGAAGGACATTCTGACCCTGCCCTCTTCCCCCTGAAATCAGGAAAGAAATCTCCCATCCAAAAGGCAGCCTCTGAGCATAGGGCATGGGACATCTCTATGTCCAGGGATAGAAAATTCAAGACAGAGACGACTTTGCTTTGTTTCTTCACTCATTAGTACCCAAGCCTAAGTGTCTTTGTCAGTTCTTCACAAAGAAATCTATTGTTTCTTTGTCTAAACAATACAAAGGCTGCCTGCTTTAGTCATTTCTTCGAGTCTCATATTTCCATGAACTCCCATATGTGAGGAGTTAAAATCTGACCATTTTCTGTTAATCTGTCTCGTGTCAATTTAATTATTAGACTACAAGAAGAACCTAGAAAGGCAGAGGAAAAAAATTTCTTCCCCAACACTGTAACTGCAAAAGATTGAAAATAACCTATCCTCAGTTTGTCAATAAATGACCAAAAGTGAAAATATAGTTCCTCAGTTGTGTCCAACTCTTTGCAACCCCATGGACTGTACCCCGTCAGGCTTCTCTGTCCATGGGATTCTCCAGGCAAGAATACTGAAGTGAGTTGCCATTGGCTTCTCCAGGGGATCTTCCCAATCTAAGGATCAAACCCAGGTCTCCTGCACTGAAGGCAGATTCTTTACTGTCTGAGCCACCAGGGAAGCCAGATAGATGACCAGCTGAGTAAAATACGAGCATTGTGGTTGTCGTTCAGTCCCTAAGTCGTGTCCGACTCTTTGGACCCCATGCTCAAATTCATGTCCATTGAGTTGGCGATGCTATCTAACCATCTCTTCCTCTGCCACCCCCTTCTCCTTTTGCCTTCTATCTTTTCAAGAATAAGAATATTATGCATTCATTTTTTAAAAATAAGGAATATTTCTGTGAACTTACTTCAAGGAGTTACAGAATCAGTTCAGTCACTCAGTCATGTCCGACTCTTTGTGACCCCATGGACTGCAGCACGCCAGGCCTCCCTGTCCATCACTAAGTCCTGGAGCTTACTGAAACTCATGTCCATTGAGTCAGTGATGCCATCCAACCATCTCATCTTCTGTTGTCCCCTTCTCCTTCCGCCTTCAGTCTTTCCCAGCATCAGGGTCTTTTCCAGTCCAAGAGACTCTCAAGAGTCTTCTCCAATACCACAGTTCAAATGCATCAGTTCTTTGGCGCTCAACTTTCTTTATAGAGTTACAAGATATATTAAGTTAAAAAGAGTAAGGTGTAGAGTATTACATATGTGCTGTGAGTGGAATTGTGTCCTCTAAAGAGATATGCTGAAGTCCTAATGCCCAGTATCTCCGAATGTGACCTTATTTAGAAACCAGGTCTTTGCAGATGTAATTCATATGGGATTAGAAAGAACCCTAATCCAATGACTGGTGCCCTTATAAGAAGAGGGAAATTTGGACACAGAGACACAGACACACAGGAGAGAAGGCCATGCAACCATACAGGCAACGATTGGAGTAATGTTTCCACAAGCCAAGGAATAATACCTCAGGTAACCAGAGATGCTAGGAGAGAGGCATGGAACAGATTAACCCAATCTGAGTAGGGAGGAACTGAGGAACCAGGATCAAAGCCTGGCTGAGATGGTGGAGGAGATAATGAAGGTTATGAGAATCTTAATTGTTTTGTTTTGGGGGTTTTTCATCCTAAGAAAACAGGAAAAATCTTAAAGCAGGTACTTTGCATATTGCTGTCACATTCCCTTAAGGGTATCCAGTGGCCTCCCCATTGTCAAGTCTAACCATCAGTTCCGTTTTCATGTCACTCAGCCTCTGGGCAGCAGAGCACAGTTGATCATCCTCTCCTTCTTGAAACACTTCCTTCCATAGGATTGCGGACCTCCCCCCTTTTTACAGACCTTTCCCACCTTCCATGTCATATATGTTGGAGAGTTCTAGGCCTCACTTTCCAGACTCCAGTTTGTACTGTTCCTGAGCGGTCTCGTTAGGTCTTTTAAGATATTTTCTACATGGAGATGAAGACCAAATGCGTATCTTTAGCTCCAGTCTTTGTCCAGGGCTCCAGCAGCATTTATCCATCTGCCTGTTTAACATTTCTATCCAGATGAACTCTGGAGTCAGGCCACCCAAGCTTGTATTCTAGTTCCCACCTGTATGATCTTGTGTTACTTAACTATATCTGTTAGATGAAAATGATAATAGTACCTACTTCTCTAGATTATTTAGAACAGTGCTGGCACAAAGTAAATGTTCAGTAAATATGCCGTTTACTTGTTTGAAGTCACTGCTAGAAGTTTGGAAAGAAGGAACCTCGTGTGTTCACCTGATTCAACAGTTAATTTTCCAGGGCTGGCAGCTCGATATTGATTGAATGAATGATTTGATGAATGGATGAATCCATTCCTTTAAAGGAAGAAAATGTAAGGTAGCACAAACTAGCTGAATTGCGACTGGTTGCCCATGCCTTGACTGGAGAAGTCATCTCTGCCTTTTCTCCCACCTTCCCAACACTGTATCTTTGGAATTTCTCTTCTCTTTGGCCAAGTCCCTGGAGTGGGCCATTCCTGCTTCTGATATCTGATGGTGTGGGGCATGCTCTGTTTTGTTTGTTTGAAAATGTGAAATATCGTTTATTGTTCAGGCTCATCAATCATGTTTTTTCATTTTACACTCTTTCACCAGAACTTAGTGGAAACCTAGAAAAAAGTTCTATTATGTAAAGTATCTATCTTTGTTTTTTTGTGAAGTTGCTCAGTCGTGTCCGACTGCGATCCCGTGGACTGTAGCCTACCAGGTTCCTCCATCCATGGAATATTCCAGGCAAGAGTACTGGAGTGGGTTGCCATTTCCTTCTCCAGGGGAATCTTCCTGACCCAGGGATTGAACCCAGGTCTCCCATATTGCAGGCAAACGCTTTACTGTCTGAGCTACCAGGGAAGCCCAAAGTACCTATATCTATGAATATATAGATAGTGAAGTGAAGTCGCTCTGTCTTGTCTGACTCTTTGCGACCCCATGGACTGTAGCCTACCAGGCTCCTCCGTCCATGAGATTTTCCAGAAGAGAATATTGGAGGGGTTGCCATTTCCTTCTCCAGGGGATCTTCCCTATCCGGGGATTGAACCCTGGTCTCCTGCATTACAGGCAGACACTTTAACCTCTCAGCCACCAGGGAAGCCCGAATATATAGATACCTATATATATAATATATATATGACATGAATAAATTTAAGTATGACAATGAAAAGACAGTGAATTTTCCTGGCAGTTAGGGAACCGGGGGCGGGGAGAAATATTTTTGCCAAGTAAGAGTAGATACATGGACGGCGATATATTAATACTGCCGCGCCACACAGCACGGCACAGCCCACCCCGCGACCCGGTCCCCACCTCCCGCCCCCCGCCCCCAGGCCCCCGGCTCCCAGCCCCGGGTCCCAG
>SJYQ01013195.1:181640-200819 GCA_006410935.1 Redunca redunca
GCCCCCTCCCTGGTGATTTGGGAGAGGAAGAAAGTCTGGGTGGAAACCCTGGCTCTGCCTCTGTGATAGGAACACACTTAACCTCTCGTGACTCCGTTTCTTCTTCTCTAAGCTTTGGATCTGATCATACGCACCTTCCTGAGCCCTGCACCTTGTCTGGGAAGCCCCTGGTACAGTGCTTGGTTAGAGAGAGAGTCAGTGCCCAGTGACTGATGGCTGCTCTATTATTGTGTCAGCGCTGGGAACACAAGGAGGAATCAAACTGGGATGGTCTCTGAGGCAGATGTGTTTCCAGAGATCTCCTTGGGATCCCTTTCTCTGCAGTAAGGATTAGGGGATTCCCGGAAGAGAATCGTTGGAGCCAGCAGCTCTTGTCAAAGATCTCGACTCCGCATTCTCACAGCCCACACCCAAAGCACAGGCAATTCCTGTCTGCCCTACCTTCAGAATAAGTCAAGAATCCCACTTCAAGCACTACTACCCATGTCCACACCATCATTTCTCCCTTAGCAGAAACACTTTCTTAGTTGGTTTCTGTTCACCCACTCTTGCCTTCCTGACATATTCACAACAACCAGACCATTCAGGAATGACACTTGTCTGCCCAGATCCCTCAGAGTGAAAGCCAACGTTTTCACCGTGTTCCACACCTTAGACTCTACAGGGCCTCTGAGCTGCCCCCAAGGTCTCCCTGTCACCTCATCTCCAGTTCCCTGCTCTGGGTCTGCTGCAGCCATACTGGCTTCCTGTGGTCCTTTAGACAGGCGAGCACACTCCTACCTCAGGAGCTTTGCAATTGCTGTTCCCTCTGCTTGGAATGCTCTTCCTTCCTGGTGTCATGGCCAGCACCATCTCCACCTTCAGATATCTTTGTTCAAATGCAATCAGCTCAGTGCTTCTTTCTTTGACTTCCCCAAACTGAATCCCCTTACCTAGCACACCGTTCTTGTTTTAGGTTTTTTCTATATCCGACTGAAGCAACTTAGCAGCAGCAGCATAACACTTATTACCCTATAATATACTACATATTTTATATTCATTTTTTGTGTGTGGTCTTTTTCCTCTCCATCTAGGAATGTAAACCCTGCCCTCTATGAGGGAAGAAACTTTTGGAAATTTTATTCACTGTTACATCCCCAGCACCAAAAACTGTGCTGCTTTAGTCCAGAAACGTAGTAGACACTCCCTAAATGTTTGTGGATTAGTCCAAACCTGAAGGAAGGCTGTTATGAGCTGAGGACAGCTTCCATCATTTTCTTCCTCTAAGGAGATACAGTGTCTTTACGTATTTCCAGAAATTTCACTTCATCCTGGTTTGCATTTCTCACAAGTTGCTTAATATTGTTCCTGACGCGCACTCCTGCCCACTACAGTGGTTCTCAGAGGTTTGCCTTCCTCAGTGTTTGATCAGAATCACCTATGGAGCTGTTTCAACTGTCCCTTCAGCCCCTCACACTTAGCAGTGTCTGGAGACAGTTTGGGTTGTCACAACTGCAGGTGGACTGTGGAGAAGGCTGTGTGTGCTACTAGCATCTAGCCGGCACAGGCTGAGGGACAGCCCCCCACAACAAAAAGTCCCCTGGTTCAAAATATCAGTAGGGCTGAGGTTGAGACACCCAATTTTATATGCTCTCGCCAATTGAGAGAAGGCAGAGCCTCATGGTTGGCTATTGTGGCAGTAGCGAGGTAGAATTTCTCAAGGGTGTTTGGGTTTTAAAAAAGAATTAGTATCTCTAGCATATTGTGACTTTTGAGGTGTTTAGGTGTTATCCTTCTTTGTACCCCCCCAACATATCAGATACACACACACACACACACACACACACACACATATATATATACAAACACATGCACATTATAGACTCAGATTCTGTAGCCCAGCCCTGGACTTGAATACTTGTCATAGATTTTGTGAATCTATGACCCTGACAGTGAAACAGCTAACGTTTTTCTGAGAAGAGATCATTTTCCTCGTGACAGCCTCATGATATTAGAGGTATCTGCCAAAATACTAAGGTTCCTAGATTAGCCTGCCCGGGCTTGCATGACAAAATGCCACAGACTGAATGATTTAGATTACAGAAATATATATATTTATATTTTTACCCTCTGGGAGGCTGCAAAGATCCAGCCGAGATCTTGTGCAAGATGAGGGAGCTGTCGGGGTTGGGTTTTGGCTTGTAAACAGTTGCCATCTTGCTGTGTCCTCACATGGCCCTTTATGCACATGCAAAGAGACAGTTCTCTGGTGTTCCTCTTCTTAAAAGGACACCAGTCCTGATGGATTAGGACCCTATCCTTATGAGCTTATTTAACCTTAATTACTTCCTTAAAAGCACCACCTCCAAATCTAGGGCCTCCACATGTGAATTAGGGGAGTGGTAATTCAGTCTATAACAGTTCCCTTTAATTATTTTGGAACAATTATCTTTGAAGTTTTAGAACTATTTTATGTTTTATTTTATTTTATAGCCTCCAGAGAGTGTGAAATCTCATTCATCATTAGGAAAAGTAATGATGTACCCTATCTATGTATTTTAATGTTTGTATATTATTTGTTCATAATTCCTCTCAGCCATTGCTTTTCAAGACCAAAGACTACAAATTTCTTGATTCTCCTCTTAGATGCCATCTCCCTCTTGATCTTTTTAGCATGTTGAATTTTGACTTTTTTGAAGTATCTCTGCCTGCATCACACGAGTGTATGTCCTGGTTTGCTCCAGAGTAGGGCTGTGTCCTCTCTTTGTCTCTAGTGACCTCTCTGTGATGACCTGTATTTAATGGCATTCGGCTGACTGGAGTGGTCCTTCAGTAATAACCACATTACTTTTCTGACTTTACATGATTACTCAAAATGGATTTCCTCTAGAAGATCACACAAATCAATAGGGCTGTGTGTATATCCAGGTGTGGCAGAGTGAAGAATTCCCCCCCACCCCAATACACCTTTTTTTGGTCTTCTTTTGACATTTCCCTTAATGTTGTTAATACAACAAACACAAATAATACACAATAAACACAAATAGGGGAGGGGGAATCCTTTGTTAGTAATACATTTTTATAAGCAAGCCTGTCCCAGACAGCTGCTTGGACAGTCCTTCTTTCTCTTCTCTACTTCATACCAGTCATTTATTTCCATCTGCCTCAGACACAGTGGATTGTAAGTCAGTGTGCATCCTCACTGTATCACTATGTTACCTCAAGAATAGACACATCCTAACCCCCAGCACCTGTGAACGTGTGACCTCATGTGATAAAAGGAATTTTGCAAATGTGATTAAGTTGAGGCTCTTGAGGCAGGGAGTTTATGCGGGATTATCTGGGTGGGCCAATGTATTCCTGGAGAAGGAAATGGCAATCCACTCCAGCACTATTGCCTGGAAAATCCCATGGACAGAGGAGCCTGGTAGGTTACAGTCCATGAGGTCGCAAAGAGTCGGACACGACTGAGCGACTTCACTTGCCTTTCCAATGTATTCACAAGGGTCCTTGTAAGAGGGAAGCAGGAGGATTAGAACCAAGAGGAGACGTAACAGTGAAAGCAAGAGGGCGATGCGATATGAGGAGGCGGAGGAAGCGGCCATGAGCCAAGGAATGAAGGTGGTCACTAAAAGCTGAACAAAGGTAAGGGAGTAAATTCTCTGGGTCTCCAGAAAGAATGCAGTCTTTTCAACACCTTAATTTTAGACTTGACCTCAAAAACAGTAAAAGAATAGCTTTGTGTAGTTTAAGTCTCTTGAGTTTGTGGTGAACTGATTTTTTTGGTAAGTTTGTTAATAGTAATGATAGGAAATGAATGCAACCAGAGAAAGCCTAAGAAGGCCTGAGCTCTCATCTTTGGCTGACCTTGAAACTGTGCAACAGGAAGTGAAGGCTAAAGTGGAGTTGTAAACTGCTTGCCCCAGTACTGATGCCATGTTCCAGCTTGCACACAGACCCCCCTCAGCAAAGTGTGGGGACTTATAGGTTCAAGACATCTGAGAAAATCTTTGACCAGCCAATCATTCACTGACGACTAAGCTAACAAAGCAGAGATTTCAGTGCCACACAAACAAAGAATCCAGACTTTACTGAATTAGTTCAGAAAAATGCTGAGAAAAACCCAGCAACAACAGCAGACCTTGGAAAGAGGGAAAAAAAAATCTCATTTTTAGTGTTGCCACATTATATATTATTTAAAGTGTTGAGTTGCTGGCAAATTATGAGATATGCAAAGACATAAGAAAATATGGTCCACATACAGAAAAATTTAAAAAAAAGAATAGTAAAAAGAAACTGTCCCTTAAGATGACCAAATGTTGGAGATAATAGAAAAAGATTTTAAATTATTGATTTAAACATGTTCAAAAAGCTAAAGAAAACCATCTCTAAAGAAATAAATGTATGAGAATGGTGTCTCACCAAATAGAAATATCTATAAAAAGAGACTGGAAAAGGTGAGCTTTCAATCCAATCCCAAAGGAAGGCAAGGCCAAAGAATGCTCAAGCTACTGCACAATTGCACTCATCTCACACACTAGCAAAGTAACGCTCAAAATTCTCCAAGCCAGGCTTCAACAGTATGTGAACTATGAACTTCTAGGGGTTCAAGCTGGTTTTAGAAAAGGCAGAGGAACCAGAGATCAAATTGCCAACATCTGCTGGATCATCGAAAAAGCAAGAGAGTTCCAGAAAAACATCTACTTCTGCTTTATTGACTATGCCAAAGCCTTTGACTGTGTGGATCAGAACACACTGCGGAAAATTCTTAAAGAGATGAGAATACCAGACTCCTCACCTGTCTCCTGAGAAATTTGTATGCAGTTCAGGAAGCAACAATTAGAACTGGACATGGAAAAACAGACTGGTTCCAAATCGGGAAAGGAGTACATCAAGGCTGTATATTGTCACCGTGCTTATTTAACTTATATGCAGAGTACATCATGAGAAACGCTGGGCTAGATGAAGCACAAGTTGGAATCAAGATTGCCAGGAGAAATACCAATAACCTCAGATATGCAGATGACACCACCCTTATGACAGAAAGTGAAGAAAAACTAAAAAGCCTCTTGAAGAAAGTGAAAGAGGACAGTGAAAAGCTGGCTTAAAATTCAGCATTCAGAAAACAAAGATTATGGTATCTGGTCCTGTCACTTCATGGCAAATAGATGGGGAAACAGTGAGAGATTTTATTTTGGGGGGCTCCAAAATCACTGCAGATGGTGATTGCAGCCATGAAAGTAAAAGACGCTTACTCCTTGGAAGAAAAGCTATGACCAACCTAGACAGCATATTAAAAACTAGAGACATTACTTTGCCAACAAAGGTCCGTCTAGTCAAAGCTATTGTTTTTCTAGTAGTCATGTATGGATGTGAGAGTTGGACTATAAAGAAAGCTGAGCACCCAAGAATTGATGCTTTTGAACTGTGGTGTTGGAGAAGACGCTTAAGAGTCCCTTGGACAGCAAGGAGATCCAGCCAGGCCATCCTAAAGGAAATCAGTCCTGAATATTCATTAGAAGGACTGATGCTGAAGTAGAAACTCCAATACTTTGGTTACCTGATGCAAAGAACTGACTCATTTGCAAAGCTCTGATGTTGGGAAAGATTGAAGGTGGGGGGAGAAGGGGACAACAGAGGATGAGATGGTTAGATGACATCACCAACTCAGTGGACATGAGTTTGAGTAAGCTCTGGGAGTTGGTGATGGACAGGGAAGCCTGGCCTGCTGCAGTCCATGGGATGGCAGAGAGCCATACACAACTGAGCGACTGAACTGAACCGAACTGATAAAGAGAGAAGTTATAGCAAAACAATGGAATAGAAAATTTGGAGTTAAAAAGTTCAAAAATGCAAATGAAAAATTCACTAGAGAGACTCAACACTACGTTTGGGCTGGCACAGAAGAAGGTAGGTCAATATAGATTATCCAGAATGAGGAATCTAAAGAAAGAAAGAATGAAGAAAACTGAACAGAGTGTTAAAGACCTGTGAGACACCATCAGATGTCACAGCTAATGAGAGTCCCAGAAGGAGAGAGGGAAAAGCGGGGAAAGAATTTTTGAAGAAATGATGGCTGTAGTATTGATCTACACATTAATGGAATTTAGTGAACTTCAAGATCCATACCTAGACATGTCATAATCAAACTGTAAAAAAGAGACAAAAAGAAAATTCTGAAAGCACCAACAGAGAAATCAATTCAACACATATTCAGTTCAGTTCAGTCGCTCAGTCGTGTCCGACTCTTTGTGACCCCATGAATTGCAGCACGCCAGGCCTCCCTGTCCATCACCATCTCCCGGAGTTCGCTCAGATTCATGTCCATTGAGTCAGTGATGCCATCCAGCCATCTCATCCTGGGTCGTCCCCTTCTCCTCCTGCCTCCAATCCCTCCCAGCATCAAAGTGTTTTCCAATGAGTCAACTCTTCACATGAGGTGGCCAAAGTACTGGAGTTTCAGCTTTAGCATCATTCCTTCCAAAGAAATCCCAGGGCTGATCTCCTTCAGAATGGACTGGTTAGATCTCCTTGTAGTCCAAGGGACTGTCAAGAGTCTTCTCCAACACCACAGTTCAAAAGCATCAATTCTTCGGCACTCAGCCTTCTTCACAGTCTAACTCTCACATCCATACATGACCGTTGGAAAAACCATAGCCTTGACTAGACGGACCTTAGTCGGCAAAGTAATGTCTCTGCTTTTGAATATGTTATCTAGGTTGCTCGTAACTTTTCTTCTAAGGAGTAAGTGTCTTTTAATTTCATGGCTGCAGTCACCATCTGCAGTGATTTTGGAGCCCAAAAAAATGAAGTCTGGCACTGTTTCTACTGTTTCCCCCTCTCTTTCCCATGAAGTGATGGGACCAGATGCCATGATCTTCGTTTTCTGAATGCTGAGCTTTAAGCCAACTTTTTCACTCTCCTTTTTCACTTTCTTCAAGAGGCTTTTGAGTTCCTCTTCACTTTCTGCCATAAGGGTGGTGTCATCTGCATATCTGGGGTTATTGATATTTCTCCCGGCAATCTTGATTCCAGCTTGTGTTTCTTCCAGTCCAGCATTTCTCATGATGTACTCTGCATATAAGTTAAATAAGCAGGGTGACAATATACAGCCTTGGCATTCTCAATAAGATTAATAACTGATTTCTCAACAGAAACCTTGGACTTCAAAAGTATGGGATAATATGCATGCATGCTAAATTGTTTCAGTTGTGGCCAACTTTTTGCAATGCTATGGACTGTATCCTACCAGGCTCCTTTGTCCATGGGATTCTCCAGGCAGAAATACTGAAGTGGGTTGTTGTGCCCTCTTCCAGGGGATCTTCCAGACCCAGGAAGCGAATGCATGTCTCCTGCATTGGCAGGTGGATTCTTTACCACTAGCCCCTCCTGGGAAGCCTCATGGGATAACAGACATAGTCCAAATGCTGAAAGAAAAGGACTGTTGACCAAGAATTCTGTGTCCAGCAAAATAATTATCTAAAAATGAAGGAGGCTACATCAAACTGAAAAGATTCTGCACAGTAAAGGGAATATCAGCAAAATGAAAAGATGACCTACTAAATGGGAGAGAAACATTTGCAAATCATATTTTGGTAAGGATATATGTAAAAATATAAAACTCTTAAAACTCAAAAAGACACCCCCGTTTTTAAAATTGGAAAAGATATAAGTAGGTATTCCTTCAAAGAAATAGCCAATGAGTACATGAAAAGATGCTCAGCATCATTAGTCATTATGGACTAATCAAAACCACTGTGAGATACTACTTCACATCCAGTAGGATGATTACAGTAAAAGAGACAGACAGTAACAAATGTTGGTGAGGATGTGAAGAAGCTGGAACTCCCATAGCATGCTGATGGCAATGTAAAATTATATAATGATGCAGCCACTGTGGAAAACAGTTGGATAGCTCTTCAAAAGTTCAAAGCTTCTGTGCTTCAAAGGATATTATCAGGAAAGTGAAAAGAACTCCGAATTGGGGAAAATATTTGCAGGTCATTTATCTGATAAAGGACTTATAGGAATGCTTTCACTGTAACAATAAAAAATAACACAAATGGAAAAATAAAGAAGTAACTGTGATTCAGAAATTCCACTGCTAGAAATACCCAAGAAAATTGAATTCATACTAAAACTTGTACATAAATGTTCTTAGTAACATTATTCATGGTGACCAAATAGTGAAAGTAACCCAATTGTCCGTCAGCTGATGAATAGATAAACAAAATATGTTAGAGTCATGTGGACTATTACTTAAGCATGAAAAGGAATGAAGTACAGATTCATGTTACAACATGAATGAATCTTTAAAATATTATACTCAGTGAAAGAAGTCAGACACAGAAGGTTGTATATTGTATGATCCTGTTTATGTTAATTGCTCAGAATAGGCAAATCCATAGAATCAGAACGTAGATTAATGATTATCAGGAATTGGGCGGGAAAAGGGTGTGGGAAGTGACTGCTTAATGAGTGTGAGTTTTCTTTGGGGTATAATGGAAATATTCGGGTACTAGATAGTGTTGCGGAGAAGGCAATGGCACCCCACTCCAGTGTTCTTGCCTGGAGAATCCCAGGGACAGAGGAGCCTGGTGGGCTGCTGCATGGGGTTGCACAGAGTCGGACACAACTAATGCGACTTAGCAGCAGCAGCAGATAGTATTGATGATTGCACAACTTTGTGAATATAGTAAAAAAAAAAAAAGCACTGAATTGTAAACTTTATGTGCACATTCTATGGTATGTGAAGTAAATCTCAATTTTAGAAGTATTAACCTAAAATCATTACTTTATTCTTGTTTGCTCATTCCTTGAAATTTGAAGGCTTGGTTCCTTTATTTTTTTTTTAATCTCTCAGGCTGTCAGCAATTCCTCTTGGTTATACCTCCAAGATACATTTAGGCTTCTTACTTTTAGTCTCCACCATCACCCTGGTAGACCTGAATACCATCATTCCTTGGCTTTGTTGCTGCATCACCTGTCTCATTGATTCTCCTGCTTCCAGCCTTGCCTCACCTCTTCCTCTACCTCCCTGAATTTGTTCTTTAAAAAATAGGAAGATTTTCTTAAAAAATTAAATGTATCATGGCATTCTCCTACCCTAAACCCTTCAGTAAAATTCAGACTCCTGTAGTGACTTAAAATGCTGGTGTGATAGGCCACTTGCCTGGCTCTATACCCTCACCTCCTACAAAGCTCTGCACTTCACTTATCTTATGTCACAATTGCCTTTGCTCTGCTTGAATCAGCCAAGGTTTTTTCCTGCTGGAGGGCTTTTGGACATGCTGGTCCCTCTGCCTGGCACACCTTTCCCTGCAGCTTTTGGCCTGGCCAGCTCCGTTCTTCCTTAAACGTCATCCCCTCAAATAGACCTCTGTGGCCATTCTAACTGAAAAGAAAAAACAAAAAAACAATCCGTTGTCCCCTTTATCTTCATCTCAGCACTCTTTATTTCCTTAATAGCCCTTATTGTGTTGGGTTTTTTTTTTTTTTAATGTATCGCTTATTTACTCTTTTCTTCTTAAGTCTGTTTCCCTCTCGAGATTTTAAGGCAGAGGCCTTATTATCATGGGGGCTTCTCCAGTGGCACTAGTGGTAAAGAACTCGCCTACCAATGCAGGAGACATAAGAAATGTGGGCTCGATTCCTCAATCTTCTGAGTTCAGAAGATCCCCTGGAGAAGGGCATGGCAACCCACTCCAGTCTCACCTGGAGAATCCCATGCACAGAGGAGCCTGGTGGGCTGTGGTCCCTAGGGTCACAAAGAGTTGGACACAACTGAAGCAACTTAGCATGCAGTGCACACATGTTATCATGGACCATCTTTGTTTCCCTAGTGTCTAAGCCAGAACCTGTCACATCATAAGTGTCAATGCATGTTGGTAAATGAATGAATGAATGAATTAGAGATTTTTCTAAAACTCCCTGAAGACTTTACATTTCTCACTAATTTAGCATTTTAAAACACATATTCCTTCTTCCACAAGCTGTATTTTTAAAAATTAAATAAGATTGGCCCCAAAATTATCCCCTGAGAAACTCCATTATTGATGTTTTATCTCTGAAACAAGGGCTTCCCTGGTGGCTCAGACAGTAAAGAATCCACCTGCAATACAGGAGCCCTGGGTTCGATCCCTCTGTTGGGAAGATGCCCTGGAGGAGGCATGGCAGCCCACTGCAGTATTCTTACTTGGAGAATCCTCGTGAACAGAGGAGCCTGAGGGCTACAGTCCATGGGGTCACAAAGAGCCGGACACCATTGAGCAACTAAGGACAGCACACACTCTGAAAAAAATTCCACGTTCATCTCCCACCATTTTTGAGGATAAATTTGTTTTTGTTTTCTTTTCAGAATGATGGCTGTCTTGGTACTTCAGGTGGAATTCGTCCTTTTCAGCTTCAAAACTGGAAGCAGAAAGTTAGCCGAACTAAAAAAGCAGAATTCATACGTACAGCTGAAAAATTTAAAAATCAGTAAGTATAAGAACATTATCCTCAAGGATCATTACTAATCATTTTATTATGAACAATATAAAGTTAATTCTCCCCCACTCTTATCCAATCCCATACCAAAGACTAGTCACTAATCTTTCAAATGTAAAACAAGGGACCAGTGAGAAATGTGAAATATACAAATGACAGTAAACTATTTAATATAAAGTTAATTTTAAGTAGAGTTCTTTAAATCTTAATTTCACTATTTTGAATCAGTGTATATCAAGGAGAATAAAAGATTTCTTTAGATCACATATATCAAGTAACAGATTGAGTACATTTTGACTTAGCAAAGTAAACACTTGGTAAATATTTTTAAGTGAATAATTTTAATGAAAAGTCCTGTACTCTTGAGGTTTTTTTTTTTTTAATTGGCCTTTTAATTGGTCTCCCTTCCTTGGTCTCTGCCTCTTTCAGATCCACCCTGTACATTATGACTAGAAAAATTGAGAAGGTGGCATTTAAGTTTAAGTGTTTATGTATTTTTTAAATAACCAGTGATATTTATTGAGTGTTCAACATTGTTAGTAGCATCATATGATTTAATAAATATAATGAGTGAAGGTAAAAGAATTAGAGCTGAGAGCAGCTAACCCTCTCCTATAGTTGGAGGCTTCATAAGACACTGCTCTGAATTTATGCAGTATCAATTTGCTGAAGAACCAACAGAAAAGGAGGCTTTTGCAAGAAATGATCTCTGGACCAGAATTAGTGGCAGTTGTCTGTTTAGAAATTCTACCAATAAAGAGTATATTGTTTGAATTTTAACAAGTTATACCATAGTGCAGCCTTGTGAGACTGAATTCTGACTGTGTTGGTTTAATTCTCATTTTTAATACTCAAAATTTGATAAACTACAGTTTTTTTTTTAATTTATAAAATGCATTATCTTAGATAGAATTGGACTCTAGGTTAAGATTTCTGGTTTATGTTTCTTTCTAGATAAGATAATCTGCCAGATGATTAATGTACATAAATATAGCAAGCCAGTTAGATTATGCCAGTATAGATAGGTACCTTATCTGTGTATAGGTGTTATAATTCTGATTAGGCTTTCTTCATCTGTTACAAGGTTTTGGAAAAACTCATTGAAAGAGTATTAGAAAAATCCATTGACATTGAATCCAACAATTCTCATTGAATATAGAGAAGAACACCGTTTGTAATATTTTTATTTTCAGAATAGGTTATATATTCACATAATTCAAAAATTAATTCAAATCAAAGGATCCACAGTGGAAGGTCTTTGTTTCACCTGTGACCCATATCACCCATTTCCCTTCTCCCCAAACAACCATTTTTAGTTTCTTATGTATCCTTCCACAGGTATTTTATATGCTTTTTTAAGGACATAAAAATGCATATTCAGATGGTTCCTTTTTTTTAAAAATAAATGGTAGTATACTATATACGTTGTTGTGCATCTTGTTTTGTATTTTTAACTTGAGTGTATCCTAGATACCAAGAAATTATTGATTTTGTTCAGGCATGATAATGGTATTATAATTATACAAATTAAATACTCATAATCTCTAGAAATGCACAGTGAAGTATGTTGGGGTNGGGGTGGAAGTACATAATGTAGTGGATTTCCTTTAGAGTACTGAAGCAAAAAAGGAAGAGGAAAGATAAGAAAAGGTAGATGAAAGAGAGGAAAAAGGTAAAATTGTTGAGTTAGAGTGATATGAGGTATCTATCATATGAAACGACATGAGGGGAATCAGTTTACCAGTCTCTAGTATGTCTTAACATTTACATATAAAACTTTTGTTAAAAAGCAGTGTATCTTGGAGCTCTTTCCTTATCAGTACATAGAACATGGTACTGCATTGTATTCTAGTGTATGCAGATACCATCACTTATTTAATCTGCCCCTTAGTGATAGACATTAGATTACAGAAAACGTTAAGTTATAGTAAATAAATGCTTAATTAATTGGAGCGTCTATGGAGGTTCATATCATTTTGCACATCTATGAGTGTATCTTTAGGAAAAATTCCTACAAGTAGAAGTGCTGGATCAAAGGTATATGAATTTGCGATTGTAATGAATAATTTCTGATTATTCATGATTGTGATGAATAATGAATAATTTCTAAATTGTCCTTGATAGGCCATTTATGATTTTACCAACAATATATGAGAGGACCCATTTCCCCACAGTTTCATCATCAGAATATATTAAACCTGTGTGTTTTTTCCCACCAGTCTGATAGGTATACCATATTACCATGGTATAGTTTCAGTTTTCCTTTCTCATGTTACGAGAGAGGTTGAGCATCTCTTTTTGTTTGGCAATTTGTCTCCATTATGACATTTTGAACATCTGTATGGGTCAATATTTCGAATCCAGGAGTAACAAGGCATGACTGACTGTCGTAGCGTAGCCGGTGTCCATGATGGGCATTTCTGTCGGCTTGTGGTGCCTTTCCCCACCCCAGCCAGAGTCGAGACGGGCTGGCCCTCAGTGCAGGGCTGCAGGAGCTGCCCTCAGCCTTTAGACTGACCTGCAGACTAAAAGCTTTTTGCTGTCTCTGTTCTCCCCCTTCCTTCCTAACAACGTAGACTGAAGCTCTGACTCCCTCAACCTTGGGGTAGCCAGATAGGGCCTGTGGCATTCTCATCTATTTACCTCAGGGTGCCTTATATATTAAATTCTTTTCTTGGTGTGGCAGGTGAAAAAGATTGGGAAACTCTGCCTTATATAGTTGCCCCTCAGGATAGAGGGAAGGAAATCAGTGACCAGAGATACTCCACCACTCAATAAATTCAGGATTAGTGGAGACGTATTTATATTAATTTCCACCTTGTGGGAGAAAGAAAATAGATGTTGAGAAAATAAATTTCTTTGTCCAACCAAAAAAGTTTCTTGATGGTAAATTGTTTTACCCCAGGGTTCAAGCTAACATTACAAGTCCTTACTGGTAGATGGATTAAAGCCAAGGAGCAAGGATGAGATGAAGAAGCTTTGAAGTAAATGTAGACCATATCCCATAAAGACACTAAAATCCCTACCTTCATAGATTGTTTGCCTTTTGAAGTCTTAGTTTTACCAGCATTAATAACTTGCATTTCTATAGTGCATTTTGCTTCCCTGGTGGCTCAGATGGTAAAGGATCTGCCTGCAATACCAGAGACCCAGGTTTGATCCCTGGCTTGGGAAGATTCCCTGGAGAAGGGAATGGCAACCCACTCCCGTATTCTTGCCTGGAGAATTCCATGGACAGAGGGAATCCTGGCAGGCTACAGTCTGTGGGGTCACAGAGTCGGACATGACTGAATGACTAGTATACATATATACAACACTTTCCTAACTACTGTTTTGATTCCATAGCCTTATTGATCCAAGTAATTTTATTTTGGATCCTTTGATGAATTAATACAAAGTATGGATGTAAGTATATTCATATTTTAAACAATTAAAAATGTACTTAATCATATTTATACTATTTGTTTCTTTCCCTAAAGGGTTATTAACCTAGAAAAAGACAAACACAGTCATTTCTACAACCAAAAAAGTGACTTCAGAATTGAACATAGTATGCTGGAAGAATTGGAAAATAAACTGATTAACAGCAGGAAAACAGAAAGTAAGTTGAGTTCATGATGAACAAAACCCATTGAGAGATATAAAATCATAGTTTTGCCCTGTGCTTTGTCCTTGTGCATTGACTGTTACAGTCTCTATCAAGATACATTCTGGTTGGTGTAATGAGTTTATCTTTTAAGGATATGTGTTTATTTGGGGGGGGGGGTCACTATTTAGTCTGGATATTTATACCTGGATTGTTTCCTGTGTATATTTCATCTTAATAGGAAAGAGAGTTTTGTTTTCTGGTTGCCAAATCAGTTAATGATACTACGTTATTTTAAAGTAAAGGAAGGGAACAAGATCTTAAAGATCTTAAAGATCTGCATAGGCTGGGCTTGCAAAAGGATCAACATGCCTTTAGCTGGAAATGTACTGTAACCTTCCTTGGAAGAGGAACAGAAAAAACATAAAAAGACACAGCTGGTTCAGAGTCTAAATTCTTACTTTATGTATGTAAAATGTCCGGATAGCTACAAGAGTACTACAGCCAGGCTTACACAGTGGTGTTTGGTGTAGGTTGTTCAACTGTTATGCCAGCCAATAGGAGGAAAGGCCAGACTCAGAAGGATGTTCGTTTAGAAGAAAGCAATACTGATGATCCACACAGATTCCTGAATCTGTGTCCTGTCACAGAAAGCCTTTTCAGTTCACTGATTCCAGTTAATCTACCAAGATAATGTAATTATGTTTAATTTTTTGCAAGGTTTGCAACAACGCTCTCATATTATTTTGGTGTCAGTTTTTAAATAAAGCTTTGACTATGGGCAACAAATTTAAAAAATAAAGGAAAACTGATTACTGGGTGTCTGATCTTAGCTCATCACCAGGATCCTATTGACTGAATCCCAGACTCAGTAAGCATCAACAGATTCAGAACTTGTATGACTGTTAAAGTGCTCAAGTCACATAGTTGCTTAAACCTGAGTTTACTTGTCTGTGATATATTAATAAAACCTGCCCTTTCTACCATAGGAGCGCTGTCTGTGCATCTGATGAAATAGTATTGGTTAGGCTCAAAGCTTCGTTTGGGTTTTTCTGTAAGTTGTTATGGAAAAACCCAAATGAACCTTTTGGCCAACCTAATATATAAGAAAGTGTTAGTTAGGCTCAAAGCTTCGTTTGGGTTTTTCTGTAAGTTGTTATGGAAAAACCCAAATGAACCTTTTGGCCAACCTAATATATAAGAAAGTGTTAGAGATTCTACAGTGAATATGTTCTACTGCTTGTTATGAATATTAATAATTATTAACTGTACTAAATGTTGGCCTTAAAAAAGAATTTTACAAGAATACCTTGTTTCCATGTAGAGTAGAGTTTTTAAACTGCCAAGTCCTTATTTTATAGTAAAAACACTTCTTAACTTTGATTAAAGGAAAAGTAATGGTTTTCAGAGGCTTCATAGGTGGTGCTAGTGGTAAAGAACCTACCTGCCAATACAGGAGACATAAGAGATGTGGGTTTGATCCTTGGGTCAGAAAGATTCCCCTGGAGGAGGGTATGACAACCCACTCCAGTATTCTTGCTTGGAGAATCCCATGGATAGAGGAGCCTGGCAGGTTACGGTCCACAGGATCACAAAGAGTCACACACAACTGAATCGACTTAGCACAGCCCAGCCCAGCAATGGTTATCAACCAACTGAGCTTTATAAATATTGAGACTTATTACAGAGAGATTATACTGCTCATGAGACACCTTTATAGTTAATTAAAAGAAATTTTTAGTAAGTTTTTCCTTTTAGAATATAAGATTGCACTATTTTAAAAAGTCATCTTTTGTCAGACAGTGGCAAGAATCATTCTCTCTCTTCTGTTGGAATGATGAGACCTAACATAAATGCCAGATTTCCAGTTCTCCTCTTTGATTCATAGAAGAATCTGAGCATCCCTTGTTTAATATTAATGTTTCTTAATATCCCTCAGTTCTTTTACAGACAAAAAGGCTGATCTGTCTCTCCATCATGCCATTAAGTAGAGTATCTCCATTCTGTGCATTTTAAGTCACTTGATTTTCTCCCTTTTAAGGCACTTTATTTTTATTTTCTAATTTCCCTTTGTCTACAGTTTTGCTTCTCTTTATTCATACTTTGTGTTTATCTTATCTTGGAGAAGAAGGAATGCATTGCATTAATATGAGGATTTAGAAATTTCCCTTTCACATGTTTCAGCTCAGAAGCATTAAATAGCTATACTTTACCTCAAATATTATGTCACATTTTAGCGTGTATTTATGTAATGTTGTACTTGAATGCTCTACCTATTTAGTGCAGAATGTCAGTTCCAAATGAATTAATAAAAGATCATTTTCCCTATACTGGTATCATTGTAGCTGTTCAAACTATGGCAAATGTAAAACAACAGAAAACACTTTCCTGATTACTAGGGAAGTTTCTTGACCTAAAATTCCAAAAGTGAGTAAGACCTTATAAAATACACTGGGTAAAGTTTCTACTTTTATAGAACTCTGGAGTTTTAATAAAAAATGGAAAAATCCAAAGTCATATATGCGTATTTTGGTTTGTTTTGAATATTAGCCCTGGCTTCCAGACTAATAGGTTTCCCTGTAGCTCAGATGGTAAAGAGTCTGCCTGCAATGCAGGAGACCTGGGTTCAATCCCTGGGTCAGGAAGATCCTCTGGAGAAGGGGACGGCAATCCACTCTAGTATTCTTGCCTGGAAAATCCCATAGACAGAGGAGCCTGGTGGGCTACAGTTTGTGTATTTTAAAAAAATAACTGTTTTTGAGGACTTTTGAACAGAGGCTTTTGGTATTTTGTGTTCATTTGTGGAAGAGTTGCAAAAAAACAATAAGGGGGAGGTACATAAGCAAAATACCCAAAGATGATGATCAAATATTAGTATATGAATATGTATACAAATATGAATATTTGACTTTATCCTAGTAATTTAAGTAAATATTACAGTAAGGTTACTACTTCAGAAGGGAAATATGAAAGAAGAATCCAGCCTTCCTGCTGATGATACAGAACATCTGAAAATGACTTTGAGACCCTTTGTTCTTCAGGCTTTTACTGTGGGCCTAGCACCTTGCTTTAGACTGGTCCTTTGGCTGCACTTGGCAACCTGTAGCATGGCAGTAGCAGTGTCTCTCAGACATGTCTGACTCTTTGCGACCCCACAAACCGTAGCCCACCAGGCTCCTCTGTCTATGGGATTTTCCAGGCAAGAATACTAGGGTAAGTTGCCGTCCCCTTCTCCAGAGGATCTTCCTGACCCAGGGATTGAACCCAGGTCTCTTGCATTGCAGGCAGACTCTTTACCATCTGAGCTACGGGGAAACCTATAGCATAGTCACCAGTAAATGGCACCTGAGACATCTCAAGGCCGAGACTGTGACGCCAGTGGGTGTGCCCAGCCCGCCTTAGATGGTGTGGTTAGATAAAGCTAGTTCTCACTGGGCAGTTTGTCAGTATTCACAGCATTAGTATTGGCAATATAGTTTTAATATTCTAACAATAACTGAGATCAACTCAATGTCCATAAATTATAGCAAAAAAGAAAAAACTGTTAAAGAATAAAGCATGACTAAAATTATGCTACTGATCCATGTATTGGAGTGTCCAATAACTCAGTCTCCAGAGTTAAAAAAATATTTCTAAGGACATTTCCCTGGCACAGGTTATGATCAGACAACCTATTGTGCCTTAAAATATTAGACAAAATTAGATCCTTTATTTAGAGCAAGAGTTGGTTCAGGTTATTTTAACACTCATAAACCATATTTTGTTCTTTAATTGTTCTTCAGTAATTTACTAGGTGAGGGTGATCAGTCTTGTGTGAAGAATCCTGAATCGGTAACCACATTTGTCATAGACTTTATTTTAAAGTACATCCTTCTTCCTTCAGTCAGTTCAGTTTAGTTTAGTCGCTCAGTCATGTCCGATTCTTTGTGACCCCATGAGTCGCAGCACACTAGGCCTCCCTGTCCATCACCAACTCCCAGAGTCTACCCAAATTCATGTCCATCAAGTCGGTGATGCCATCCAGCCATCTCATCCTCTGTCGTCCCCTTCTCCTCCTGCCCCCAATCCCTACCAGCATCAGGGTCTTTTCCAGTGAGTCAACTCTTTGCATGAGGTGGCCAAAGTGTTGGAGTTTCAGCTTTAGCATCATTCCTTCCAATGAACACCCAGGGCTGATTTCCTTCAGAATGGACTGGTTGGATCTCCTTGCAGTCCAAGGGACCCTCAAGAGTCTTCTCCAACACCACAGTTCAAAAGCATCAATTCTTCAGCGCTCAGCTTTCTTCACAGTCCAACTCTCACATCCATACATGACCACAGGAAAAACCATAGCCTTAACTAGACAGACCTTTGTTGGCAAAGTAATGTCTCTGCTTTTGAATATACTATCTAGGTTGGTCATAACTTTTCTTCCAAGGAGTAAGCGTCTTTTAATTTCATGGCTGCAGTCACCATCTGCAGTGATTTTGGAGCCCCCCAAAATAAAGTCTGACCCTGTTTCCACTGTTTCTCCATCCATTTCCCATGAAGTGATGGGACCAGATGCCATGATCTTAGTTTTCTGAATGTCGAGCTGTAAGCCAACTTTTCCATTCTCCTCTTTCACTTTAATCAAGAGGCTCTTTAGTTCCTTTTCACTTTCTGCCATAAGGATGGTGTCATCTGCATATCTGAGGTTATTGATATTTCTCCTGGCAATCTTGATTCCAACTTGTGCTTCTTCCAGACCAGCATTTCTCATGATATACTCTGTATATAAGTTAAATAAGCAGGGTGACAGTATACAGCCTTGACGTACTCCTTTTCCTATTTGGAACCAGTCTGTTGTTCCATGTCCTGTTCTAACTGTTGCTTCCTGACCTGCATACAGGTTTCTCAAGAGGCAGGTCAGGTGGTCTGGTATTCCCATCTCTTTCAGAATTTTCCACCGTTTATTGTGATCCACACAGTCAAAGGCTTTGGCATAGTCAATAAAGCAGAAATAGATGTTTTTCTGGAACTCTCTTGCTTTTTCCATGATCCAGCGGATGTTGGCAATTTGATCTCTGGTTCCTCTGCCTTTTCTAAAACCAGCTTGAACTTCTGGAAGTTCACGGTTCACGTATTGCTGAAGCCTGGCTTGGAGA
>SJYQ01013195.1:221077-236045 GCA_006410935.1 Redunca redunca
CCCCCCCCCCCCCCCCCCCCCACTGCACAGAATGTTTTTCCTTTTTTCTTTTGGTTCTCTTTAATTCTTATTTCTTTTGTGCTGTTTTCTAAGCCTGAAAACAGTTGTTCTTAAGTCTAAAAAATTGAGGCCTTTTGGAAGCATCATTTAGTTTATGTCTCTTACCTGCAAATTGATCTGCTGGTGAAGGAATTTGATCGGGCTCGGGGGGGTGGGGTGGAGATGTTACTTCTTCATCCACGTAAGATAAACTTTTTATATGTAATGTTCAGAGTAGGAGAACGGGCAGGAAGACATGGCTTACTTTGGTTTTTCAGGCTATAGACTCAGAGTTCAGTTCTGGGGGAAAGAAGAAAGGAAGAAAACAGACACATGCACACTGAAGAAGTGATAGAGTAAAAATCACTTCACTGACCTCATCGTAGAAGCATGTACTGGCACAGTCACCCCTCGAGATGCTTGCAGCAAGACAGGTTGCCTGACAGTCTCCACCCAAGGCACCATAAAACCTCACATTATTTCTCCCAGAGGCCCCCAGCCCAGAATTCCTCTTTTATTCCTTAGGAATTAATTCTCTCACTCTCAGAGTTTTAGGACTACTTGAGAACTCTAGTGTGGTCCAAAAAAGAATATTTTCTTATTATCTTAGAGGAAGGCTGGATGTTTGCTCCAAAGGCTTCTTGGTTCTATTCTGCCAGCCACTGCTGGATGCTAAATTTGATAAACAGTCTTTTCACTATAGTGCTGTTAATCCTGTAAACCTTAGTCTAAAGTGCTGTGGGTTGAAATGCTGGACTTTAAGAAGCCTTTAATAAGTATACAAGGTTTTAAAATAGTTTACCGTCAGATGACTGATTTCCATACCATAGTACAAGTATAATTTTAAGTCACGATTTCAGTTACTTTCCTTGATTTGATTACAATTCCACAAAAATAAAATATGTTGTACAAATATAACCCAGTACATTTTGCTCTAATATTTCCTAGAAAAGCTGTTTTACTTTCAATATAATTGCAAGATTTCTGGCTCTCACCCTTATTCTCTTAACCCATCTCTGTTTGTCATGAGAGTCTTTTCTGAAATCATTTAGAAACTGCAACCAGGATGGTCTTTTGAAAAATATTAACTGAAATAAAATCATACTTTTGCTTAAAAAAAAAAATAAAAGATTTTTCAGTTAACAGTTGCATGCAGATAACAGTAAGACTTAAAAGCAGTTTCTAGACCTCAGCACTTTTGACATTTTGGTCCAGATACTTCTTTTTTGAATGGTGCTGTCTTGTGCATCATAGCAGCATTCCTCATTTTTACCAACTAGATGGCAAGGACCACCCTTCTCTAATGATGAAAACCAAAATTGTCTTCAGAATGGCCACTTGGGAGCAGTATTGCCCCAGTGGAGCATCACCGTGCTTCTGTAAGCCTTGCTGCCCACTAGAATCACCTGAGAAGCTCACTACTTCCCATCTCCACTCACCCACACCCCGGGGCCCAGACCCTGCCTTCCACCTAGAATTTCTGATTTCTTTGCTGTGTAGTGAGGTCTTGGCCTCCAGGTTTTGCTGGTGGTGGTTGTCTTTAAGCCGATTCTAATTGCACCATACTTGAGAAATACCCCTTTGACTCAGAGCTCCTTCAGTAGTTTCCATTGGTTGTCTAGCATTGAAATCTGAAGTAAGTTACTTGAGTTCTTTGGATTCTATTATCTTGAGCTAGAAAACTAAAGAGATGGACTGGATGACTTCTGCTTTTAATTGAAAAGTAATGCCTGCTTGCTTTTACAGCCCCTTGTCTATGTTTTCCTGTGACATATTTTGGTGATGGGAGATCAGTGTTTCCTCAGCGTCTTCATCTTGTCTCACATCTCTCTTCATTGTGCTTAAAGATTCCGTCAGCAGTGCGGGCTAGGCAGGATCAGTCCTTGGGTCTGGAAGATCCCCTGGAGGAGAGTACGGCAACCCACTCCAGTATTCTTGCCTGGAGAATCCCATGGTCTGAGGAGCCCGGCAGGCTGTATAGTCCATGGGGTCACAGAGCTGGACACGACTGAAGTGACTGAGCACATAGTAATGGTTTAATAAGCTAAATGATTCGATGCCTTATTTGACCTGACTACAGTCATTCACGTTATAGATTTCAGCAAAACTGAACCCAGTGATAGCTCTCCAGGAGGGTTAGAAGTAATATTGCAGGTCCTTTATTTGTTAGTTAATTCTGTAAATTATTTGATTGCATACCATGCACAAGGCAGACCTTATCTCATGTAACATAATTTTCATCAAGAGAAGTGACTTTCAAATATGGGTACTGTCAGGTAGAAATTTCCCCATGTCTAAAGCATTTTATTTTAGAGAAGAGTGGTTGGGGGTGGGAGGATGGTGAAGATTGCCAACCAGTGAAAAGGCCTGTAGTGTTAAGACGGTGAATGTTAGTGCTGTCCCTTCAAATCAGGAAATACCAATAGTAATAGCTTCCATTTATTTAGTGCTTGCTTGTGAGCAGGTAAGCACAATAACTGTGTGAAGTATAATGATTTACAGGTAAGGAAGCTGACTTAGAAAAGACTTAGAAAGTCCTTTCTAACCAGATTACAGATGGATGGAAATTGGCCAACCGAGGATTTGAAGCTAGCTCGTTTTGACTGCAGATCTGAGCTCTCAACTACGGCTTCCCACATAAAGGGGTTCCACTCCCCTTCATTTATTCCTGATCTTACTCAGATAAATCACCTCTCTAATTCAAGTGAATTTCAGTGACTTGTTGGAATTAAACTGAGATAGTAAATGAGAAAGTTTCTAGGTCAGTGCCTGCTGTTGCTGCTAAGTCGGTTTAGTCGTGTCCGACTCTGTGCGACCCCATAGACAGCAGTCCACCAGGCTCCTCTGTCCCTGGGATTCTCCAGGCAAGAACACTGGAGTGGGTTGCCATTTCCTTCTCCAGGTCAGTGCTTAATACATAATAATAATCTCTCAATGGGCTTCCCCTGTGGCTTAGCTGGTAAAGAATCCACCTGCAATGCGGGAGACTTGGGTTCAAGTCTGGGTTGGGACGATCCCCTGGAGAAGCGATAAACTACCCACTCCAGTATTCTGGCCTGGAGAATTCCACGGACTGTGTAGTCCACGGGTTCTCAAAGAGACACAATTGAGCGACTTTCACTTTCCACTTTCCAATCTCTGGATAACATAAGTCTCCCAGGATGTCTTCTTGAGTATACCATTATCTCACTAGTTTTAATTTTTGCCTTAAAGCTTTGGTTGGAATTAAATTGCTCTCTGATTTCTCCTCCTGTTATCTAATGAATGCCAGCTGTTTCAACCAGGGATTAGAGAGAGAATCATACCCTTTAAAAAAAATGAGTGACTATTTTTCCATTTCTCGTAAAGTTGGTAATACCATTCTAAATGCACAGAAGAGAAGTTAATTATATATAGTGATTACCTTAGTGCATTAAGGCTTAGTTTTCTCTTGGGATCTCTATTTAAAAGGTTATAGAATGCATTGAGTGGTTCTGGGAGAAGACTTTAGACCAGATGATTTCAAGTACTGGTTTGTCAGTATTAGTCACAGGAATTATTAGAATGTGGAACTGAGATAACCATGTTCAATCAGACAACACCATAGAGTGCATATCAACAGGAAAGGAACTATATACGTAACAAACTCTTCGTGTAAAAAGCAGCCCCTGGGGGACCGGCTTTACATAAGAGCACAGGCTCGGCTTTCTGACTTAGTGCACAGTCCTGGAGGGGAAGGGTTTGCTTTAGAGTGTTCCGTTTCATCAAAGACTGTCCATTTTTAGGAAATGAGAGTTAAAATGCATTTGCCTATTTAGTGTTCCTTGTTCCTCCTTTTTTCCCAAGGAGTCACATTATTTATAAGCAGATTTGAATAATGATGGATTTATTCTAACATCCTTAAAAATTAAGCACCAGGTATAAGCATAACTGCAGATGGTGACTGCAGCCATGAAATTAAACGACGCTTACTCCCTGGAAGGAAAGTTATGACCAACCTAGACAGCATATTCAAAAGCAGAGACGTTACTTTGCCAACAAAGGTCCATCTAGGAAAAGGCAATGGCAACCCACTCCAGTACTCGTGCCTGGAAAATCCCGTGGACAGAGGAGCCTGGTAGGCTGCAGTCCATGGGATCGCTAAGAGTCAGACACGACTGAGCGACTTCACATTGACTTTTCACTTTCATGCATTGGAGAAGGAAATGGCAACCCACTCCAGTGTTCTTGCCTGGAGAATCCCAGGGCCAGGGCAGCCTGGTGGGCTGCCGTCTATGGGATCGCACAGAGTTGGACACGACTGAAATGACTTAGCAGCAGCAGCAGCAGCAGTCAAAGCTATGGTTTTTCCAGTAGTCATGTATAGATGTGAGAGCAGGGATATAAAGAAAACTGAGCACCGAAGAATTGATGCTTTTGAACTGTGGTGTTGGAGAAGACACTTGAGAGTCCCTTGGATTTCAAGGAGATCAAACCAGTCAATCATAAAGGAAATCAGTCTTGAATATTCATTGGAAGGACTGATGCTGAAGCTGAAACTCCAATACTTTGGCCACCTGATGCGAAAAACTGACTCCTTGGCAAAGACCCTGATGCTGAGAAAGATTGAAGGCAGGAGAAGAAGGGGATGACAGAGGATGAGATGGTTGGATGGCATCACCGACTCAATGGACATGAGTTTGAGTAAGCTCTGGAGTGATGGACAGGGAAGCCTGCCGTGCTGCAGTCCATGGGGTGGCAAAGAGTCAGACATGACTGAGCGACTGAACTGATAAATTGCTCTTGGCGAATCAGTGAAAGTTGAGATTTGTATGTATTTTCCATCCTTTTGGCCTACTGACTAGGTGCATGGCATTCTTTCTCAATTCTACTTTTAGCCTTTAGGTTGCTCATAACCTGGCTTCAGTAAATTCATGTATACTTCAGATGAGTAAAATGAGTTCTTAAGCCTTAAACGTCCCTTTATTAGAAATTAAAACAAAGATTTGATTGATATTATTAAATTATAAGACTAAATTGGGTTTTTCTGTTTTCACAAGTTGGGGCTATTGTTTAAATTATTGTAAAGTTAGAATGAGTTTATTATTTTTCTGAAACAGAAAGACTTCATTGGTTTGATAAGATGGAATTTTATATTTTTTTCTTTTTAGGTTGACTATTGCATTTTTCGCACTCTCTGGGCTGGATATGTTGGACTCCTTAGATGTGGTGAACAAGGATGATATAATAGAGTGGATTTACTCCCTGCAGGTCCTTCCCACAGAAGACAGTGAGTGAGTTTTTAGCATTTTATTTTTAGTTTGACCAGCTGCACCTAGCATAACACGTGTGTTGGACTCGGAAATCTTCGTGTATTCACAAACCATTATCATATTGGGTTGGCTGAAAAGTTCGTTCGGGTTTCTCGTAACATCTTACAGAAAAACACGAACAAACTTTTCGGCCAACCCAGTATTTTATTCATCTGCGTTTCCCTTGCGATGCGACACTCCCTTTCTGCTTGAGCAAGGTGCTGGCCAAGGTAGGCATCGTGCCTTGGGAGACTGCTCTGAGCTGAGCGGGGATCCGCAGCTCTGCGCCCTGCTGCTGTGCACGTCCACCCTGACAGCTGCTGCTTGACGACTTGTATCCACGTTTATGTTTGATGAGTTTTGTAGCATTCGCTCTGTTTTTCATTCTCAGCCATTCTTTTTGTCTCTTCACTGAAAAACTCCTTGCCATCAAAAAGTTTCATTCCAGCCTCTTAACCATTTTTCCCTGCTAATGTTCCATTAGTGTTCTTTAATGGTTTCTTAGAACTCTTGGTTATACTTCAGTCATTTTTATGGTTCTTAAAACTTTATATATTTTGATCAATTAAATAAATTCTCAGAATTCATAAATTACTGATCAGTTAAATACACACAAGTTTTATAAACTCTGTTGTTCACGCCATTAAGTTTAAAATATCAAATATTGATTTAACTTATAAATGTTAGAAATTTTAACATTGAGTTGGATTAGATCAAGCCCAAATAAACTCCCAGAAAGTCATGTACTTCTTATGTGTGATCACTGCTTACCTTTCTTTTATGAGTCAGCATTTATAATTTAATGATGTGGTTCACTGGTTGGGTTAATCTCACCCAGGTAAGCTTTGGGGAAATAATAAACCAAAGCTTTGTTTAGAAAGAAAGAGCTTTGCTCTATTAGCAGATACCATTGGACATAGTTTGAGCTTTCTATTTTTTTATTCTTGAAGTTTGTAGTATTTGTTTATAATTTTAAAAAGTCTTTGCCTATTAATGAATTCTTGTTAAAAAATGATTAGACAGTTTTAGATCTTTCAGAATTCTAATATAAAATCTAATCATTTTTCACCAATGACTTGAAACAGCATATGTGATATACTGATGAGTAGTTACAGATTCTAACATGTTGCTGAGTAGTATTTATTGAATATTCTGCTAAGAATACTCTGCTAAACTTGTACAGAAGGACTGTTGAAAATTATGACATATGGTTCTCGTTCTCTAGGAGCTTGTGGCTGAGGTGAGGTTAAGTTCTAGTCACCTGCAAAATGGAAGTAATTTGTATTTCCTTTTTAATCAGAATTTTTTTTTTCACTAGTCTGAGTGAAAGTCTGGAATTTTTTAAAAAGTTAGATATTAATATTAAACAGATGTAAGGTAGATTTGTTATAGATTATGTGTAATTTTTATTTACTAACAATGCATGTTCTAACTATAAATTGTTGTTTCCTAAGTATATTTCACATAGTATAGATAGGAAATTATACACTGTGGTCTATAGCAAAGCTATTCTGTAAGAAGTTTTTGCTAAAATATATTACTTTTAGACATTACTTATGATAATCATTTCCTTGGAATAAAATAGCTATGGTCCCTCTAGAAATGTGGGAAACCCATGCTATAGGTTACAATTATCAGAACACTAGTCATTTTTTTCATTGTGCTTCCTACTTTCTTTTGTATTTTTATCTGCCTTTAAGGACAGTTTGCTGGCTTCATGATTGAGCTGATTAATACCATATTCTTTCTGAAGGCTTCTTACTTTTCTCATTATTTGATCTTCTGTTGCGAGAGCCTTGCCAGCTGTCATCTGAAACTGTCACATTATCCCTGATAATTGTGCTAGCTGTGCACTCACTCGAATGACCAAAATGAGAGAGGTGGAAAATAACAAATGTTGATGAGGATGTTGCACACCTGTAACTACTATTTTATAGCTACTGTTTGGCAGTATTTACTAAAACCGAACAAATGTACATTCTGTGACAGTAATTCTACTCCCTAGTATATACCCAACCAGAAATGAAAAGATGTATTCTCCAAAAGATATGTACTAGAATGGTCATTCATAGCAGTATTTTTCACAGGAGCCCAGAGTAGGAATATGCAAACTACCCGTCACTGGTGTTGTAGATCAGTGATGTATCGGAATTCATACACTGGGTCACTGTACAGTAATGGGAAAGGACAATTTAGACCTACATACAAAAATTTAGATGAATGTCACAAAAATACTGTGATAAATATATAGTATATTATTCTATTAATACAAAGTAAAAATGTCAGTAAATCCAATCTGAGCCTTTGGGGAGTGCCAAGAAGGAAGTAGGATGGACTTCTTGGGTGCTGGTCATGTACTTTTTCCTGAGCAGAGAGCTGGTTATACAGGTAAGTTTACTTTGAAGAAGTTCATTAAGCTGTTTATTATACTTTGATGAAAGTTATAAAATTTTTTGAATTTGGGTGTGTTTACCATCTCTTTCGAGATCATTCAGAATTCTCTTTCCCATTGTGCTTTCAACTCTATGTACTTCATAGGTTGAATCCCATTGCTAATTTTTTACTTTTTCAGTCATTGCTGCTTAACTGTTGCTTAAGCTATTTTTGCTTCTGTCTGAATGGTGGACTGCTGGCGGGCGGCGAGTGAGCCTGTCTTAGATTGTTTTTCTCCCTTCGTGTGTAGTGCATCATTGTGTATCAGCAGTTGTTGGACTGTAAATGACTTATACCTTTTCCTATTTTTTTTCTTTTCTGTATTTTCACATTTAGCCTACAGCATCCTCTGGCTCCTCAAATATTTTCACATTGATAGGGCATTTGCAAGCTGAATAGAATGCTTTCTATAACTCCTAACTCTCTATTTGTCCTACTTTGTGATATCACAGAAAATCCTAGGGGACTTAAGAATCTTAAAAGTGTTAAACAGAACCCAGAGACCATAAAAGAAAAATTTGGCAGATTTGATTAAATAAATATTTTTAAATGTGACATAGGGAAAGATAAAGTTGGATAAATAACAGACTTGGAGGAAATTATGCCACTGTATATACTAGACAAAATATTAATATCAAAACTGTAACAAGTTGTTAAAAGATTGAGGAAAAGATAACACATTGCCATTTAGAAAATGACAAAATTTGTGATTAGAGATTCCACAAAAGAAGTACATATAGTCATTAAATACATGAAAAGAGGATCGACTGATATTAGAAATTAGGGAGATGCAGTAGAAACAAGAATATTAACATTATTTTTTACCTAACATCAATTTACCAAAAAGTTTTTAAAAGTTGGTAAGAATGTGGGGAAAAGAGCACTTTAATACTCTCTTGGTGGAAGTGAAAATTGTTGTAACCTTTGAAAGGGCATTTTAGAAGTGTGACTTTTTGCCCTCACCTATCTTGTGTGTGTTGCATCTAGTTAAATCGTGGTCCCCCAAAGGCATGTGCACCCAGAGCCTCAGAGGGTGACTACGTTTGGAAGGAGGGTCTTGGCAAGCATAATTAGGGTAAGGATCTCAAGAGTGACTGGTGTCCTTCAGAGAGAACGGAAGGGAGGTACTTCATGGAGGACAGGCCATGTGCAGACAGACACAGAGCTCAGGGGTGGGTCCGCGTGGTATGGTCCTCGTGGGCATCAGGAATGCCCACCAGAAACTCAGAGAGGGGTATACACTGGGCTTCCCCTCAGAGCCCTCGGAAGGAGCCAACCTGCTGACAACTTGATTTTGAACTGGGCTCTACAGCTTCGAGATAATACATTTCTGTTGTTAATACATTTTTGTTGTTTAAAGCCACCAGGTTAGTGGTAAGTTGTTTCTAACCTCAGGAACCTAGTACATGTGCACAGAACTCTGTGTAGAAGGATGTGTTGGCATTGTTTGCTATAATAACACGTCAGAAACAGTAAGTATCCACCAAAAGTGAAACAGTTAAATAAGCTGTAGGCCAGTAAAGAGTGCTGCCCCGTAGTAAGGTGATTGAGGTAGATCTGTGTATGTACTTACATGAAACTGTTCATCAGATGCAGTTAAATGGTAAATACCAACGTGTACAGGGGTGTTTTGTTTTAATAATCTATTAACATCAGTGTATAGGAAAAGCTCCAAAAGCATGCATAGACAGCCTTTGTGGAGGAGGAATTTGATGAGAACAGAGGTAGGGGGTGGCTGGATAAGGTACTTTAGTTTTATTCTATATTTCTGCATTGTTGGAATGCTGACAATAAATATTCTGTATTTTAAAAATTTAAGTTAAAAAATCTTTATCTCAGCCTCTCTTCAAAACACAACACAAATAAAAACTAAGCCAATTTATATGATTATACACAAATACTGACATTTTGCTACTGGCAGGAACAGTTCAGTGCATTATTTAATATTTTGTAGTTTTCAAATATATCATCACATTGTTCTTCCCTCAGTCTGCCTCTCCTTGAAGTCAGGCAGACATTGAAAGGAAGAGCGAGTGAGAGGCCTGCCCGAGGCCACACACAGATGTCAGTGACAGAGTCAGACTGGAATCCCTGGCTTCTGACTCCAGGTCCCCATGCTGCTATACTGGGAAAGTACATAGTCCCTTGTGGAAACTGTCCTGTGTGGCAGTTAAGTACATTGTAAATATTTAATCACAATTATCCCTGGCCTTCCATTTAATCCTAGGGTTGTAAAGATCCCTGTGGTATCCTAGTAATAAGTGCGGTCAGACCATTGGAGGGTTGGGGCCCTTCTCATCCATGTCAGGAAGCATTTAGGAAACAGCAGGGATCAGCCTGGGGACTTCGTTACCCTCTATGACCAGGGGCACACCCAGACAATTTTGGAGCTAGAACAAAACAAGGAATATTACAGTCCATCAGTTTACAAGTAGATGTTAAGATCCAGAGAGAGTAATCATTTGCCCACAGTAATATAACTAATTACGTTAGAAGCAAAGTTGGAATGCAGCTTCCTGTTTCTCGCTTTCGGTTTTCCCTATTCTGATCCCACGCGCCGAGCGCTCTTCTTATCGTGTGTGTTTTTCTGAGATACACATTTTTCATGAGAACTCTGAGGCTGTCTTACGTGTCTATAGGAAAATAAATCTGATATCTCTTCCTTAATAGAGCTCATAAAAATTAGAATTAAGTGTTTGGAAATGTAGATAAAGTGGTTTAATATTAAAATGTAAAATGTTAATGATTTCAATTTTTTAGTAGACTTTCAGTGAGTTTTCTTCCTTTTTTTATTTTAAACAACATGCTGGAAATGTAAGTATAGTTTCGTGTGGCTAAACTGAGCGTTAAAACTTTTAGAAATTATAAAACACTTGTTTGGGAGGCATTGTAGATCAAGAATTTTATGTAAAGATAGTGTCCCAGTCATGGGTTGGTTTACGTCCCCAGCGGCCCTTAGTCACTTACCTGGTATGCTATGCCACAAGTCTTTTCACAGCCCACCTGCAGTTCCAAATTCTCAACTTACTGTTTTGTTGGATGAAATGCTATTAAATTTCAAATCTCTATGAAAGAAAATCCCCCACCTGCCTTCTCTTTAACTGGTCTAGGTCCTATTCTAAAACTAATCTGTGGAATTTAGGAAATAGATACAAAAAACGTTTTTTAAGCTATGTAGTATTTTATTTACCTTGTGTGAATCTTTCTTGACATCCTGAAACAGGAGTCATATAAGATATGTTCTTTTACTAAGAAACCTTGTGTTTCTTGAGACCTGTGAGAAATTATTTCTGTAGCCATAAAATGTAAATGTCTACTTTTACATTTTAAAAAAATCATCAGAATCACTTGAATTCTTTTTGCATAGTGCAATAACATAACTTTGAAAATGAAAATTAGAATGTTAAGAACATAGCCAAAACAAGTTTTGGATTATATAAGCAGCACAATACCACTAGTAATGTGATATTTTAGCTTGAGTTATATTTTCTTGGAAGCATTTAAATATAATATTTTATGTATTTTTATTTTGTCTCAATAAAATTTTCTCTTAAGAGGGCAAATGCATTTTCTTATGAAAAGCAAAGTAACTCTGCTGACTAAAATAAATCTTTTTAAGCTCTAATTAAAGTTTTACATTCTGTGAGTTTCTTTGCTTTTTAGAGAATATCTAAATACATTGTCTTTATGATGCTTGTCATGGCTGGAGTTTCTTTGAGTTTAGTAGTCAAATCCTAAGTTGTAAGTCAGATATGACCCAGTCATCAAGCAGAAGTCAGCTTTGTAGCTTAATACTTATCTTTAATGTGCAAGCATGCAGATAAAAGGATTGTTTTTCTTTATGGTTGATAGCTAAATATGTTTTATTATTTAATACATCTCTCTACGTACTTGGCCTTCCTTGGTGACCGAGTGGTAAAGAACCTACCTGCCAATGCGGGAGACATGGGTTTGATCCCTGGCTCAGGAAGATTCCCTGAAGGAAGAAATGACAACCCACTCCAATATTCTCACCTGGAGAATCCCAGGGACAGAGGAGCTGGTGGGCTACAATCCATGGGGTTGCAAAAGAGTTGGACATGACTTAGTGTCTAGACAACAACTACATACTCAAACATAAATACCCATATGTATATTACACCCATTCACATGCCCATTTTTGCTGCTGCTCCTATTTCTTTCTGTTTACCCAGGTTCATTTTATAAGTAATCTGGGTTTTTATGAAACATAGCTGTTTAAGCTACTTCCATATAACGAGGTAAACTTGTTTGACTTTATGGATGTGTTCACCAAATCAGTGGTTCTCAATTTTGACTGTGTGATAGGCAGGGATTATTTTTCTTTCTTATATGTATTAGTTCAGGCCCTACTCTGAGGGTTTTGATGTGGGCCGAGGTTATGACCCAAAAGCATCTACATTTTTCCGAACTAGACTTGATAGTGTTCATCAGCCAGACCACATTTTATTTGCTGGTACTGAATAGGAACACTGGAGGGCTCTATCTAAAACCCTCCAGAGAAGTTTAAACTTTATCTTGAATATGCATTCAGTTGTAAATTTGGAATAAATTGCATATTTATACTTGAATAGTTACCATGAACAGGTAAGCTTACTAGCATTATAAAAGAATTCACAGTAGCAGACAAATGTTGACAGGAACCAGAAAGAATGGCCTGACGAATTTTTTAAGATGATGTGTACTGCCGTTTGAAAATGGAAGAAAAGATATTTTTATTTTAAAGAAACTTTCCTTTATTAAGCCCCTACTATATATCAGCCTCGATATGAAACTGACTTAGTGGGGGCTCCAGAAGGTTTCTTAAGGGAAGTATAAACTCAGACCTGAAACATGGAATCAGAGCTTGCTTTCATCAAAAGTAGAAATAGGATTTGATTTTCATAGAGAACTGTCAGCAGACCAGTAGCTTGAAAGGATAACTTTTAAAAAGGCAGTCCAAAGGGGAAAAAGGAAAAGCTGATTGCAAAAGCTTAAGTAATAATAGTAAAACTTTTTAGGGTTCAGGTAAAATATAGGACCTAGGAAAATATATCATTTAACGTTACCCCTCACCCGATCCAAGATGGATTAAAACAAATGACACTAAAAGGATAAAGGCACTCGCAGCTTGGTAAGGAAGGGATAACTTATTTTTAATTTAAAAAATACAATGTTACATCCAGTTTGAAGTATGGAAAGAGTATTAGGCAGAATTCTGAAGATGTCACCTCCTCTCCCCCCATAATTCCTGTTCCCTGGTTATTCAGTCAAGCACTACTCTGGGTACTACAGATGCTGCAGATGAAGTTAAGGTTACTAATCAGCTAATCTTAAAATATGGAGGTTGTCTATGGTGGTTATACATACAGTCACAGTATAATCACATAAGCCCTTATCACAGAAGACAAACGAGAAAAATGCGGAGAAGGAGGACAGGAGAGAGATGCTGCAGAAGGGGAAGCTGGAGAGAGTCTAAGCATGAGAAGGACTGGGGCCCCATTGCTGTATTCTGAGATACAAGGGCCCAGATGCAGGAAATGGCAAGAGTGCCCTCTGGGAGGTAAGGGCGTGCCCTAGCTGACCTGGCAAGGGAATAGGGACCTTAGTCTTAAAACTGCAAGGAACTTGGTTCTGCCAGACAACCTTAAATGAACTCAGAGGCGGATTGTTCCCCAGAACCTCCAATAAGGAATGTAGCCCTACAACATAAAACAGACATTTTAGCCTGGGGAGACCTACTGTGGCCTTCTGACCTTACAGAACTGTGGGACAATAAATGAGTGTTGTTTTAAGTTGCTAAGTTTGTGGTAATTTGTGATGACAGCAATGACAAAGACAAAATTCAGCTTTATTCATGTCCCACAAAATATTATATTTATTCCCTTTGAAGCTTTGATGATAAGTACACTTCCTAATTATAAACATAATACACATATTTTTGTATCCTGCTTTTCTCTTAACTGGATTATATATATTTCTCTGTGTTACTATGCAGTTTCCCCAAATCATTGCTTTTAAGAGAGTAAATACGTTGCTTTTTTCTGAGTAGATACCATATGTTATATATTTAACCCATTGGACTTTCGTGTCACTTCAAAATTCTTATCATCAAAATACTACCCTGAGTGTTTTGGTGCATATGATCATCTCATATTTGAAGTTACTGGAATGGATATTCATGTCCATCATTACCAAGTCAAAGGGTACGAGCCTTTTTATGACTCACGATATATTAGCAAGTCTTAAATGGCTTACCTATTTAAAGTGAAAGTCGCTCAGTCGTGTCCGACTCTTTGCGACCACATGGACTGTCCATAGAATTCTCCAGGCCAGAATACTGGAGTGGGTAGCCTTTCCCTTCTCCAGGGAATCTTCCCAATCCAGGGATCGAGCCCAGGTCTCCCGCATTGCAGGCAGATTCTTTACCAGCTGAGCCACAAGGGAAGCCCTACCAATTTAAAAGTATTTAGCAAAAGTAAGAGAACCATGTTCATCAAAATCATTATCACCATTAGATAGTATTCATTTTTAAGTAATTTTTTTTGTTGTTAATGGGGGAAGATTCTTGGTGCAGAGTTTTAAATTTAGGGAAGCTGAGTTCAGTTCAGTCGCTCAGTCGTGTCCGACTCTTTGCAACTCCATGAATCACAGCACGCCAGGCCTCCCTGTCCATCACCAACTCCCGGAGTACACCCAGATCCACATCCATTGAGTCGGTGATGCCATCCAGCCATCTCATCCTCTGTCATTGCCTTCTCCTCCTGCCCCGAATCCCTCCCAGCATCAGTCTTTTCCAATGAGTCAACTCTTCGCATGAGGTGGCCAAAGTATTGGAGTTTCAGCTTCAGCATCATTTCCTCCAAAGAAATCCCAGGGCTGATCTCCTTCATAATGGACTGGTTGGATCTCCTTGCAGTCCAAGGGACTCTCAAGAGCCTTCTCCAACACCACAGTTCAAAAGCATCAGTTCTTCGGCGCTCAGCCTTTTTCATTTTCAGCTTTCTTCCAACTCTCACATCCATACATGACCACTGGGAAAACCATAGCCTTGACTAGACGGACCTTTGTTGGCAAAGTAATGTCTCTGCTTTTGAATTTGCTATCTAGGTTGGTCATAACTTTCCTTCTAAGGAGTAAGCGTCTTTTAATTTCATGACTGCAGTCACCATCTGCAGTGATTTTGGAGCCCCCCAAAATAAAGTCTGACACTGTTTCTACCGTTTCCC
>SJYQ01013195.1:244090-285685 GCA_006410935.1 Redunca redunca
TACTAGTCCATATTTCAGAGCAGAAATGTAAGTTCTTAGAGGAATAGAGCTTTTTTAATTAAATATATAAATCAGAATTTACAGAATATACAATAGCACAAATTTTTAAAAGCCTTGGGAGGCAGAAAGAAAAAACCTTTAAAGAAGTTTTAAGACAAAAGGAGTTTGATGTTACAAACAAAGATGGGTGATTGTTTTGCCAAAAGTTTTACTTTTGTTTTCAATTCAAAGGATTCGTTAGCCAAAGAAACCATTGTTACGCACATAAACAATTTCAATTTTTTATAGAAGAAAGATAATTTGAAAAGAAATATAAAAAATAGAAGTAACAGTGTATACATCACCGAATTAGGCTGAGCTACATCCAGACTTGAACAGCGCTAGGGAGTCCCTTGTTAACAGCAATCTGGAGGCCCAATTGAGAAGGGTCCAGGGGAGGTGCGTCCACCCGCCAGTGAGGCTTCAGATCGCAGTTTCAGGGGCTCCTGCTCATAATCCTAGGCCACACGCTGATATCATTATCAGTTTGTATCAGTTTGTGTGCAAAAATGAGGGTATGGTTTTACTTTAATCTTTCTACAATGTGGAAAGATTTGTTTCACCTTATGAGTTATAGAATTTCATTAAACCCTCCAGAGAGGGAACAGGGGTTGCCCAGACCATCAGGGGCTCAAGAACTTCAAGACGAATTCCCTTTCTAATCTGAAGTGCTGCCTGACTTGCTGTGCTTGCCCGCAGGCATGGAGTCCAGGCAGTGTCCATGCAGGTCAGAGTAGGTCAGAGGGCTACTCTCCTGCTTCTGAAGCCTGAACAAGACTTTCCCCTATTTCCCTAACAGTGATAGGCATTGTGGCATGATTATTGCAGAAATAATACCACATTCTTCTTAGTGCATTGTATTTGGAGGTACAGCTTGTTGATACACCTTATTATTGGTGATGTTAACTTTGATCACTTGGTTAAGGTGGTGTATGCCAGATGTTTCTCTGTAAAGTTAGCATTTTTTCCCTTTGTGATTATATTTAGTATCTCATGGCGAGATACTTGGAGACTATGTAAATTTCCTGTCCCTCATCAAACTTTTATCCTCCAGTGTTAGCACGCATTGATGATTTTCCAGCTCCACCATTCATTCTATAATTATCAGTTAAAATTCTGCTGTTAAAAAAAGCTTTCTTTTCACCTTTATCTATTTATTTAATTTCAACAGGAACTCTAGGTTCTTGTTTGATTAAATGGGTTATTATCTGTAACTATCACTCATTTAAAAAGACCCTGATGTTGGGAAAGACTGAGGGCAGGAGGAGAAGGGGACGACAGAGGATGAGATGGTTGGATGGCATCACCGACTCAATGGACTTGGGTTTGGGTGGACTCTGGGTGTTGGTCATGGACAGGGAGGTGCCAGGGTCCAGCACCGGTGGATCCAGGGAATTCGAAGCAGGGATGGAGTTGGTGAGGAGAGATTTATTTATGTAGAGATATAAAGAGAGATTAGGAAAGAATAGTGTAATAGGAAAATTAGTGGGGAAAAGAGGCTGAATAACTTGGTTTACACAAGAGACCAATAAAGCTCCGAGACAAGGGGCTTGCACTGTCTACGTAGGCCACTGGCGCCTGCTTAAATAGCCGAGGGTGCCCCGCCTTGGGCTCCCTCTCACTTGGGTCTTAGAAGCCAGGGCAAATAAGTAGACACAGAGAGCCTCTGTGCTCCAGACGGGAATTCAGCCTGAAAAGAGAGAAAAGAACGACATGGGGGAGCCAAGCATTGATGCCAGACCCACAACTATATTTTCAAAAGCAGCTTATATACCCTAAGTTGTACATAAAGAAATAATGGAATATGCAGAGTCATGCAGGGGCAGCAGTCCTGACCCTTATTGAGACCAGGCTTTCTTTTTGCATACCTTCCTGTATACAAAAGATCTTAGGTGGTTTTACATCATCTTCTGGCCAGGGGGTCTGTTAACATTTTTATGGCTCTCTTCCTAGATAAATGTCTATCAACCAGAAAACTCACTTTCCCTTGAAGTGTTTTTTCTTTAATCTGCATCACCCTCAAAGTACTAAATAAATTTACATTCCTGTAGAACAAAGGTGCAGTGGGTTATAACAAAGAAAGTACTTAACGATCTGATGTTGCTAATACCAGGCCTACTACCTGTTTTTTCTACATAACAACTATATCTACAAATAAAAGATACGAAAACTTGGCAGCAAGTATTGGCTCAACAATGAAACCCTTAATCAGTCCTATTCTAATGATTTTGACACCTCGGAAGCCCCTACATTCCTAAGATGTTTTAAGCTTCCTGTGCCTCTTGAGGTCGGGAGGCTGCAATCACGTGTGCAGCTGTAAGAGTCCGGACAAACCTGTCAGGCAGGCTAGAAAGCAGTCAGAGGGTTTTTGGATGGAAACACTCTTTATGCCCAGGAGACTTATTATCTAAAAGCTCTAAATTAACTTTTTCCAGAAAAAGGTTGGGGGGGACAGCCCCCTGTTAATGTCAGAAGAGTAGGCGGAAAGCATAACATAGTAAAGCAGGCAGACTCTGGTTTTGAGGGTAGATGCTTGGGAAAATCCAGGGGGACCCGTGAGGCTTGATCCCACCTTTGTTTGTCAGGCCCCATTTCTCATGACCTTTGCCACAGGCAGGATTCCCCATGCTGGCTCCCGGCAGGGAGGCCTGGCGTGCTGTGGTTCATGGGGTCGCAAAGAGTCAGACACGACTGAGCGACTGAACTGAACTGATCATTTATTTTGATGCTGTCCCAGATTCAGCCAGCAAAAACCCCTTCATGCAGGCTCTTATGCCCTTTTGACGTGTCCCGTTCATTTTTGGGCACGTCCTTGTTCTCTGGCACAAAATATTCCAGGTTCGTAGTTTAATTTCCCAGCTTCATTTCTAAAATTGGTCATTTCTCCAAGAAGTTCTGGTTCTTCATTTTGAAGGGTGGTGTTTAGAAACCAGGATTTCGGCACAAAATGTGCTCATTGGGAGTAGGTTGTCATTGCTTCTAGCCCCTCTCTCAGAAGTAGGAAATGTATATATGTATACACAGACATCCCTTAACACACATCCACACGTTTATATCTGTTTATCAAAAACCATGAATTTATGCTAATGAAACAATGAAAGTCGCTTAGTCATGTCTGACTCTTTCTGATCCCGTAGGCTGTAGCCTGCCAGGCTCATCTGTCCATGGAATTCTCCAGGCAAGAATACAGAGTGGGTAGCCATTCCCTTCTCCAGGAGATATTCCCCACCCAGGACTTGAACCTGGGTCCCCTGCATTGCAGGTAGATTCTTGACCGTCTGAGCTACCAGGGAAGCCCGAGTTGATACTAATTTTAATCCAACACCATTTGTTCAGTTGCTGACTCTTTGCGACCCCATGGACTGTACGTGCCAGGTTCCTCTGTCCTCCAGTATCACCCAGAGTTTGCTCAAATTCATATCCATTGAGCCAGTGATACTGTCCAACCATCTCATTCTTTGCTGCCCTCTTCTTTTGCCTTCAGTATTTCCCAGCATCAGAATCTTTTCCAGTGAGTCCACTTTTCTCATCAGGTGGCCAAAATAATGGAGCTTCAGCTTCAACATGAGTCTTTCCAACAAATATTCAGGGTTGATTTCATTTAGGATTGACTGGTTTGATCTCCTTGCATTCTAAGGGACTCTCAAGAGTCTTCTCCCGTGCCACAGTTCAAAAGCATCATTTCCTTGGTATTCAGCCTTGTTTATGGTCCAACTCTCACATCCTTACATGACTCCTGGAAAAATCATAGCTTTGATGATACAGACCTTTGTAGGCAAAGTGATGTCTCTGCTTTTTTACGTACTTACCTAGGTTTGTCATTAGCTTTTCTTCCAAGGAGAGCAAGCGTGTTTTAGTTTTGTGGCTGCAGTAACCATTCTCGGTGATTCTTGTGGGCCCAAGAAAAGAAAATCTGTCCCAGCTTTCACTTTTCCCCCTTCTATTTGCCATGAAGTGATGGACTGGATGCCATGATCTTTGTTTTTTTAAGTCCATTCATTTTAATCTTCCGATTTTCATTTGTAACTTCCTTCTTGGACAGTGACAAACCTGACTCCTAATATCCAGAATGCATTGGTTCTTTTTGCTTAGAGCCCACAGGTATATTGTCAGAATGTTAAAAAACACTTGGGTTGTTTTTTTTTTTTAATTCCCTCCACCACCACCTTACGCCCAACCTTTAGTATGTCTATGTCACTTATTTGAAAGAGTTGTTTGTTTGGATTCTACTTTAGCATCACCCCCTGACCCAACTTTGTTGATTTTATTTCCTTAATATGTGATATATTAGCTTGCTTTTGAAAGTCAGATTTTTGGTTCAAAACTGTAACTCACAAGGGCTTCCCTTATCCTCGGCCTCCTTCCTCTGCCTAACTCCTGTTTGCTGCCATGTTGCCATTCACTCTAGGTAAATGTCTCACTAGTTTCTGCTTCAAACTCCTCTCTCACTCAAAAGAGTACTTTTTTGCATTTTGCTTTTTTCACTTGAAAGTGAAAAACCACCCTGTATCAGGTCAAAAAATTTTTCCTCATTCTTTGTTTTCCTTTTTTTGCAGTTTTGTAGTACTCCATTATGTGCACATCATAGTTTTTTTCAACTATTCTATATATAGGGTGTGTATTTTCCTAAGGTGAACAGTGTTGAAACTAATCCTTTCTGCATGTATGCTTATGTATTGTTGGGAATATATTTTCAAAATAAATTCCTAGAAGTGGAATTGCTTGATCAAAAAGTAAATGCATACATAAATTTTCATTTTCACTCCAGAAATATGAACCAGTGTATATTCCCACCAGTGTGTGAGAGTGCCTCTGTCTACACAGACTCACCAATAGAATGTTGTTGCAGTATTTTTATATTTGCCAATCTGGTGGGTGAAAAATGATACCTTGGTGTGTTTCCAAATTTGCGTTTATTTTATTAGGATTGAGATTGACTGTTTTCTTAACTTCAGGGCTACAGAAAACTAGCCTCAGGCCAAGTTTAGCCTGCAGGTTCCAGATTGCTGACCCCTACTTGTAATCCATTGTTTTTCCTTTTTCTTTAGATATTGCAATTTTGTGTAATTTTCTTTCTTTGCTCATCTTTCATTTCACCCACTTTCTCTTCAACTCCTTTTACTTCTTTATCTCATTTTTATTTTCTTGGTTGTTTTCAGCCCTTCTTAAATGCCCCTTAATGTCTTTTCCTGAAATCATTTAATTTTCTTTATTTCTTCTTACTGTTTATCCTTTTCATTTTCTAACTTTAAATCTCTTTTCATTTCCCAAGTGCTGTTTGAGGGTATACAGTTGAGTTTGGGGTGCTTTACTGTAGTTTTCTTTTGCTTTTCACCATACTTTGGAGGTGAAGGCAGATTTTCCTATACGGAGATACTTTCATTCTGATCGCCGTGTTTCCATCTCAGAGACTCAGAGTTCCTTTGTGTAGATTTGTCTTTTTCTGTTTAGTCATTAGTGGATTTGTTTTTTCTTACAAGAATTCCTAGTTTAGTAAGACTGCCATCTTTTCAGTGCAGAGAAACAAAGTATGATTTTTTTAATTTAGAGTGTGTTTTTGTTTGGGTAATGATTGGGGAAGGGTAGTGAGTTCTATGATTTTCTGCTAAGAGAGAGTTCTTTTTTTGTTTCTTGGGTTTTTGAAGTTTGCTCCTTAGAGTTTTGCTTTATTGTCTGATCTTCAAAGGGCCCTTCTTTCTTCGCTTTCCTCTTCTGTCTTCACCAGAGTTACGTCCTTAGAACGCTGCCACCTTGGCTTGCATGCCCTCCTCAGCCCCTTTCCTGTGGTTCCTGCTCAGTACTGCCAGAACTCCTCTAGTGCAGGAATCCTCGCTTTGACTGGTAGCCCCAGACTACAATGATGGTTGTGCCGGCTGAGACCATGCAAAGTGATCTTAATCACCAGTGGGAAAAATGACCCTTGTTCTGTGACCTTTATAAATTTTTTGCCAGAACACTTAAAACCGTTCATGTTACTGTCAGTTATAAATGTGTAGAGAAATTTTAATGGTACTGTAATTTAAAACATTAGCAATATTGAAAAAGTTTAGAAAATTCATAAGGAGTAGTTTGAACAGCCTTCGTCTTCTCATTATATAACTTACAGTATGTAGCAGGCATCTTTTCTGTCTCGGTAAATGATTATTGTCTTTTCTAAGATTGTGTCAACGTCCAGCATTTCGTCCTTTGCATTGTCATTGTGAAATACCCGAGAATTCCTTTTATGTGAAGTGTTTGCCAACATCGCTTCTCTAGAACATCTTCTTCCTTTTCGTGATAGCCACTTTCTTCATTCATGTAGGTATTTCACCTTCACCTAACTTTTCTGACTTCATATCTAGTCTCAAACAGCCAGCACTATCATGATAACTGTTTCTTCTCTTCCTCTGCTTGATCTCAGTTTCGCTGTCAGTGCTGCTGCTTTTCATGTCTTTACTGCACTTCTGCCTTTGGTGGTCAGTCTCTTCCTTGGTTTTGACTTTTTGCAAACATTACGTTGGTTATTCATTAAAATACAAAGAAACAGCATGACCCCATAAGTTGCTGTGCTGAATAACGTGCAGTGACCAGTTACAAACAGACTGTGAAAAAGGTGACGTGAATGTTCATAGCTCATGATACACATCTGTTATTTATGTAGTCGTTTGTGGACTGAGGAACTAGCAGCAAGTTTATACTTTTTGTAGTTGCTCATAGTTACTATACTGTTATTACTGAAATGTGAGGCATACCGTGTTACTGGAATTTGTGTATATTGGAAGAATGCAAAACAAGGATTTCCTATAATTTCACACTTAAGGAAAGGCCTTTCCTTTTGAGCCAGTAACTTTAGGTAATCTTAGACAGCCCCCCTCCTTTCTCTTCCTCACGATTTTTTGTGAATTGCCCTTGCTCTCTGCAAAGTGTATCAGGAGTGTGAGATTTGATGTTTCTTTTTCTGAAGACAGGTAATTTGAAGCTTCAGCATGTCTTCTAGCTTTGATAGAGTTTCAGTTCTATGTAGTTGTAGTATTCTTTTTTAAAAATTATTTATTTTTAATTGAAGGATAATTGCTTAGTTGTATTATTCTTATCCTGTTTTGATTTTGTGGGGTATGTGGGGAAATTCAGATTTTAGGTAGGACACCATTATCCTCAGCTAACCAAAAAGCCTCAAAACAGATTTGTTTTGTATTTATAATGTTATATATATGAGTATGAAATCCTTAGTTTTCCTTAAACTCATAACTCTTGCAAGTGGGAGAGGAATAAAGGTTGAGGATTTTTATTGAGTAAATATTAAATATGTAAGTGCCATCTTTGAACAGTCTATTCTCAGAATGTCCCTAGTGTATAGATTTACTGATTCAGCTTGGTGAATAAGACAAGATCAGGTATTTGAAAATGCCTAGATGTGTTTTATTGTGGGAAAGAATACATATTTTGAAAGATACAAGGGAGAGATAAAATTAGATCAAAAAGAAAAATTAGCATCATGATAGCATATTTATTTATTATTATTTCAGTATTAACTGAATATGTTTTTCTTTTTCAGTCCTATGACAATGGGTTGGCACAGGGAGCAGGACTTGAATCTCATGGTAAGGCATCTTAAAATAAGTGGGTGTGTGGTTTCTTTTGTCTTTAAATAACATCACGGTCTTCAACATGTAGGACCTCAGAAGTTTGTCTCAACTCTTGATGCAGCCTGATTATCTTCTTTCCTACTTCTCCCTGTTGACACTGTTGTGCCAATTTGAGCCTCTTCTAGGTCAGTAATCATTCAGAGATTATTCAGACCAGAATGTTCAGACAGTATTTTCTAGTAATCTTTTCAACTGTTAGCTGCATGAAAGCATCTTGGGAGGATTTAAGAAATTGTTAGAAAACAGCAAGTTTTCTTTTTTGGTGTAATACTAAAAAGCTTCTTATTATTTAGTGTAATACTAAAGGACTTCCCTGGTGGCTCAGATGGTGAAGCATCTGTCTACAATGTGAGAGACCTGGGTTCGATCCCTGGGTTGGGAAGATTCCCTGGAGAAGGAACTGGCAACCCACTCCAGTACTTTTGCCTTGAAAACCACTTGGACGGAGGAGCTTGGTGCAGGCTACTATCCATGGGGTGGCAAAGAGTCGGGGACGACTGAGCGACTTCACTTTCACTGTCACTAAAAAGCTAGATACAGAATATTGAACATGAATCGATGAATTTGTGAAGAAAAGATGTTTTTTACCTTCTTTAATGTAATTGTACTAAGTCATAGTGATAAAACATTTTTGTGTATGGCATATGTTCACTACACACACAAATACAAGTCTCTCACATTTTCCCTCAATTTTGGCAGAACCAGAATAGTGAGCAGTAGTCAGTCTGTCAGCATATCCATAGCCTGAGCTCTTCAAGTGGAAAATTTTCATGTAGAAGAAAATATACGTCCATGCTCCTTAAAAAAAAAGAGCTCAGATCAGGGAGGCTTTCTGAATGAACTCCGTATTTCCTGTTTCTCACAGCTGTGTTTTTGTGCTCCCTGGGCATGTCCATCCCTCTGCGAGCACGATGGAGTGGACAGAACACATCCTTATTCAGGTCTCAGCCCTAACACTGGCTGTGCAGCTTAGGCTCCTCACTGAGTCGCTCAGAGGCGTTCTTCTTTCTTTGTTAGAGACATGAGGGCAACTGGTTTGTAAACCATAGAACAGGTATGAAAGTTTTTTAAACGTAATGCTTGTGCTTCCCCTAGGGCCTGGCCTCTCGGGTCACTCGTCCTCTCTCACGCTCTCACGCCCTCCTCAGTGGTGTTTGTAGAGCGTGTGTCACTGAGGGGCATATGGAACACTGTCTGGGATTTTCCTCTGAAGCCATCCTGTAATAAGGACATCTTAATTCTTGTGTGTGCCTGAGTCTATGAGACTGGGGTGGCAGTAGCAATCATGTCACTGGTCCTCACCCCTTGGTAAGGAGGAATATGCTTACAGTTGCGCAAAGAGGAAATCTGGCATCTGTAAAAATGTCTGAGAAGACGGGGTCTGAGCTCTCTACTAAAGGATGCTTAGCAGCGCAGGAGACCTGTGGAACAGACACCAGAAAATGGTATTACGTGCTCTGGAATGTGAGGCAGAGAGGGCTGCTCAAACCTGATACTGTCTGATGGAAAAATAAAAAGTCTTGCTGAGTCACACAAGTAGTGATTTTGAGTCCATTTGACTCAGGTAGGCTCTCACCCAGTAAGACCATCATTGATGGACTGTGGTTCATGCCTAAAAGCTTACATCTTCCTTTTACCTCTCGTTTTGGGTTGGTAGCTTTCAGGACTAAAGCTGTAGAGGGGAGGGCTTCCTTCTCAGGGCGCCAAGGTACAGGTACGCTGCAGAAGGGTTATAGGCCTGCCAAGCTATTGCTGACTTGCTCCTCGCTCACTCAGCTTTTGCGGCAGCCAAGACCTGGGTGTCTAGAGCTCCTCAGGTCACCACTGAGTGTCCGACAAATATCAGATGCTTTAATGTTCTTCTGTGCTGTGAGGTTAGACAGGCGGAGAAGTACTGTTCTGGAAGGCTTTGGTGTAGCCTCCCTTCCTTGGCTCATCCCTATCTACACTGGCAAGAGAGGCCTCTTTCTAAAAACCGCACTGCAGTTCGGGCACTCTGTGAAGTCGTCATGTTTGGTCTCCTTTCTTTCCATCAGAGAGCATCAGATTTGAGCGGCCCTCTCTGCTTCACATCCCAGAGAATGGAATCTCATTTTCTGGTGTCTGTTCCACACGTCTCCTGCGCTGCTAAGTATCTCCTCAGCCAGGGTGCCCACTAACATCCTTTACAATAGTGAGCCCAGACCCCGTCTTCTCAGACATCTTTACAGGTGCCAGATTTCCTCTTTGTGCAACTGTAAGTGTATTCCACTTAGTAAGCGGGGATGACCAGTGACACAGTTGCTATTGACACCCCAGTCTTCACTTCACATCCTCCAGGTATTGGCTCAAACGATATTTTTGGATAACCCCCTATTTAAAATTGCAGACCAACGACAAACACAGCTCATTTTTAGAATTGCAAACCAACCATATATACATATCCCAGTCTCTATCTGGAAATCTTTCTCTTATTTGTATGTGCCTTAGTATTCGTTTACTGCCTTCAATAAAGGTTATTTATTTACATAACCTTCTTCAACTCGGGCATAATGAGCAAAGGTTAGAATTTGGATCATTATTATGAGCAGTTCTTAAATTATAATATAATATAATAATATATATAATATAACATATATATTATGATAATACAATTCTCGAAATTTTTTGAAGCTTGTAGGAATCATTGACCTAATCCTATTAGTATTTAGCCTTAAAGCATATTGTAGTTGAGTTCTCGAGCCTGCTCTTTTAGTAATGTTTTTAATATACTTACTGTCAGAATGTTTCCCGTCTTCTGCTGCTTTCATGTCTGTCTCTTACACTCTTCTACCATGCTACTTTTAATCCGGGTTTTTAGAACTGGTCTTTTAGAATTGTTTAGATAGGAACCTCTTAGGAATAAAGGTTGATAAGTGAGTTTTAGCTTAAAGCATAGAATTTGTAATAACTTTGGCTCTTCAGAGTCCAAGCTTACTTCAGAAGTTGTTATTTTCAAAATCTGGTTGTTTGGGCAAAGTAAAGAGTATTTTTATTTTGAATTGTTCTGGCTCGCTTTAAAAAATTCCAACAATTATTTTGGAGAGTAGCAATTAAATACCTCTTTATTTCTTGGTGTAGTTAGTTTTTAAAATTATGTACTTTCTGTTAGAGGCTTTATATTTAATAATGTGTAATACTTGAAGTCATGGGCAGCTTCATAAAAGAGAAATTGAAACTAGTAGGTCATTGAAGGAGGAATAAGATTGATAGTTGCTGAATAGAAATTAATCTAAAAGGTTATGATATATTTGTTTTACTTTTGTTTTAATACACTTATTGCTAACATAGATTTTCCTCTTTTTTTTTTCCATTTGGAAAAAAATCTGAAAACTAAATAGTTCTTACAGTGACCCTTTATTTATTTATTTGTTTGTTTGTTTTTATTTTTTGACAGTGACCATTTTAGTGTGATAGCTGTCTTACATTTCCTAGAGTGAATGCTCACTTTTCCTTTCCCAGAGAATATAACCAAGATTTGTAACACCAAAAGGAGAATTGCAAAATGAGGCATATTAGGAACAATCTGTTTAAAGAGCTAGAATTAATAAAAATCTGTAGATGAAGTTGTAATAAATTGGAAATACAGAGTATTTTCAGACTGTTTGGAGCTGACAACAGATAGTGCCAGTGGAAAGTGGTGGAATTTCTTTGTTTTTTCCTGTGTGGAGAAATACTGACTTTTCATTTCTTGAGGAAAGTAGTTTCCTTTGTGACTGTAGTGTTTCCTTTGATGCTATAACATTTTAATAAACTTAGGGGTGTCATGCAAATTTGTTCTCATAGCTCCAGAGGTCAGAAATCTGAACCGCATCTTACAGGGCTTCAGATGAAGATGTCAGCAGGGCGGGTTCTTTCTGGAGGTGCCAGGAAGTCTGTCCCTTGGCCTCTTTCCGCCTCTGGGGTCTGCTCGCATTCTTTGGCTTGCGTCACATCGCTTGAGTCTCTGCTTCCATTGCCTCCTTGCTGATTGTAGTTTAGTCTCTCTCTCTCCCTCTCTTACAGGGACACTGTGGTTGCATTTAGGGTGTCTCCCACCCAGGATAATCTCCCCATCTCAAATCCTTAACTTCCATCGCGTATTCCTAGTCCATTTTGCCATATGAGGAAGCATGCCTGTGTTCCAGGGACCAGGACCCGGGCATCACTGGGCAGCGGTGGAAGGTGGGTGGGGCGGGGCGTTCTTCAGTCTAGCATAGTGAGCGTGGGTACGTATTGTGCACCTGCCTCCAGATACAGTTTTCTTCTCCACCCCCAACACACACACACTCTTTCCCTTTCCCTCTTCTATTCCTTTGTTTAAGGAACTTTTCTTCCTTAAGATAACTTAAGGCTTCCCTTGTGGCTCAGCTGGTAAAGAATCCGCCTGCAATGTGGGAGACCTGGGTTCGACCCCTGGGTTGGGAAGATCCCCTGGAGAAGGGAAAGGCTACCCACTCCAGTATTCTGGCCTGGAGAAGTCCATGGACTGTATAGTCCATGGAGTTGCAAAGAATCGAACATGACTGAGCGACTTTCACGTTCACTTTTTCTTCCTTAAATTTCTGAAGCTGACTGCATATAAGCCTCTAGTTTATGTTATATGTAAAAATTAGTCTGTAGCTTAGGCAGATGGGACCTTAGTTCATAAACAGTACACTGTCATTTTTAAGGGAATTAAAATCAGACTCAGGTGTTTAAGAGTGGTAGACAGGAAATAGTAGTCCTAGACTTTAGTTTCACCTCTTCCATTAACCATAAAATTTTGAACTACTTTCTAAATCTTACATTTTTCATTTAAAAAAATGATTCTTATACTTTTAAATTATTTAAAAATTTTTTCTATTTCATCAAGTTCATATTGAAGACCTCAGTGCCTAGTGGTTAGTTTAAATAGTGAAATTTAAGTAAATAAAACAGTAATATAAAAGTAAAATTATATTTCTTTTAATTTTACCATTCTTTCACTGCTTTCTAGAATTACTTAACCATTTTTTTTTCTTCAGTCATTTCATATTACTTCCCTAGACATCTAATAAGTTTAAAGTACTGTGTGGTTTTAATTAACAGGAGGATCAACTTTTTGTGGCATTGCATCACTGTGCTTGATGGGTAAACTAGAAGAAGTTTTTTCAGAAAAAGAATTGAACCGGATAAAAAGGTGGTGTATAATGAGACAACAGAACGGTTATCATGGAAGGCCTAATAAGCCTGTTGACACCTGTTACTCTTTTTGGGTTGGAGCAACTCTAAAGGTAAGAGAAATAATAAAAATGAGAAACTTTTATTGTTTGTTAATAAAAACTGTGCTTAAAGGGTTTGGTCTTTTTAATGTTCATTAAATATTGTTAGGTTAAAGCCAAAAAGTTTTTCCTGTTGTTCTGGCAAAGCTGGTCTCTGTATGGTTTTTCCAAAGAATTCAGTTACCTGTTCTACTACTTAAAAATTTTTATTCTTACAGAACTCTGGTGTCCAGAACCTAAGTAAGAAACTAGGTGTAGTGTTATAAAAAGCTTGTAACTGAAACGTGCCAGTAGTCCACCTAGGTGGAAGATCCGTCTGAACATAGCAGTAAAGGATTTATGGGAAAATACCTTAACAGATAAACCATGGGTAATTCCTTTAAAAACCATTTAAAGTTTTCTGTTTTTTATTAATTTGTATAAGCCTTCTGAAATGTATTCATTAACATGATCATACATTTTCCCCATCTCTGCTACCTTTTGATATGTGTAAATCCATAAGATTATTAGCCATTGAGTACCCACAAGTTTTCTATATCCTAAAATTGCAAGTATCACCTAGGCCTGATATTCTGAAATCTAACAAAAGTATATTCATCATCTGTATAACATGGTAATTTTTTTCTCTTAAAATTTATACATGTGGTTGAAGTAAATAAAATAGAATGTTTTTTCTGTTCTCCTCACTTCTAGTACCATTTATCTGGTGTACCATTTTAATTTTTTTAATTATGGAAAATTTCAAACAGTGAAAGGAGAAAATGGTGTATAATGAACACTTAATATGTGCAGTAGCCAATTTCAGCAGTTCTCATCTCAAAGCCAGCCTTCATTCATTCATACAGCTACTCACTTTCCTCCTCACCATATTATTTTAAAGCAATTATTAGATAACCCCTTTTTACTTTATCTGGAAATTCTTCAGTACAATCATTAAACAAAGATAGCTTTTCAAAAATGGAGATGTAATATTCTAAAAATTCAGCCATAACTCCTTATTATCATTAAATACCAAGTCAGGATGATGTATATTTCCTGTTGCATCACATCAAGAGGAATATATATAATCAGTCTCTGGTGGTCTCTCCTTTTTGATCTGAGGGCTCCAGAGTTGTCAGAGCTGATTTATCCTTTATAAAGTTCCCCATCAACCTGTTTTTCTTCATTTTTTTTTTATGGTGGTAAAATATATGTAATATAATATTTATCAGTTTAACTATTTGTAAGTGTACAGATCAGTGTTGTGTAATCATTACCATTATCTATACCCCAACATTTTCATCACCCTGAACATAAACTCTGCTCATTAAACAATAGCTCCCCTTTCTTCCATTCCCCCAGCCACTGGTAACCTCTCTTCTGCTTTCTGTCTCTATGAATTTGCTTAATCTAGGTACATCGTATAAGTAGAATTAGGTAATATGTGTCCTGTGTCTGGCTTATATTTCTCAAGATCCATCAATATTGTCATATATATCACAATTTTATTCCTTTTTATGGTTGAGTAATATTGTACTGTAGGTAGATATCACATTATATTTATCTGTTCATCTGCTGGTGGACACTTGGATTGTTTCCACCTTTTGGCTATTGTGAATGAGGTGGTTATGAGCATTGGTGAAAATATCTGTTCAAGCCCCTGCTTTCATTTTTTCCAGGTAATTAACTAGGAGTGGAATTGCTGGATTATATGGTAGTTATGTATTCAACCTTTTGAGGCACCAATGAACTGTTTTTCACAGTGGCTGCACCATTTTACATTCCCCCTGGTGATGTATAAGGGCTCCAGTTTCTCCACATCTTCACCAATGCTTGTTTCTTCCATTTTTTTATAATAGCCATCCTGATGGGTATGGACATGAATTTGAGCAAGTTCTGGGAGATGGTGAAGGACAGGGAAGCCTGGCATGCTGCAGTCCATGGGGTCGCAAAGAGTCGGACATGACTGAGCGACTGAACTGAACTGGATAATGAGTGACATCAAGCATCTTTTGATGTGCTTATTGACCATTTGTATATCTTCTTTGGAGAAATGTCTGATTTATCTATTTTTTCTTTTGTTGCTGGGGCTTTTGGTTGTTATTCCATGAAATCATTGCCAAATCCAATATTATGAAGATTTTCCCCAATGTTTTATTACAACAGTTTTTAGTATTAACTAAGTTTAGGTCTTTGATGCACTTCAAATTAATTTTTGTAATGGTGTAAATCAAGGACTTCAGCTTCATCTTTTTACATGTGGATATCCAGCTTTCCTAGTACTATTTATTGTAAAGACAGTTCTTTACCCATTAAGTGGTCTTGGCACCTTTGTTGAAAGTCATCTGATACTATACGTGAGAGTTTATTTCTGTGCACTCCATTCTATTGCATTGGTCCTTACTATTTTAATTACTGTAGCATTGTAAGTTTCGTTATCAAGAAGTATGACTCCTGAACATTTTTCTTTTTAAAGATTGTTTTTACAATTTCACACGAAGTTTAGAATTGGCTTTCCCATTTCTTAGGAAAAAGTCTGTTCACATTTGTATGGAGATTGCATCGAATCTACAGATTGCTTTGGGTAGTGTTGACATCTTAACAGTGTCTTCCTATCCATAATGAGGGGATGCTTTTCCATCTATTTAGATCTTTAATCTCATTCACCAGTGTTTTATAGTATTTTGCATACAAGGCTTTTACCTCCTTGGATAAATGTATTCTCAAGTATATAGTGGCTTCTTTTAGAAGCCGTTACAAGTAGAATTGCTTTCTTAGTTTCCTTTTGGATTGTTTGTTGCTGGTGTGTAAAAGCTTCATCATCTTCTTACAGCATGGTTTTAGCAGCCATTGTGCATCATTTCTTAGATCCATTATATCATTGGGGGTTGTTAAATGGTGATATTCTATCATTCCCTGTAAATTTACTAACTAGTATCCTTTTGTAAAGAACTTCACTTTAACTTAAGATGTGGTTGTACAGAGAAAGACAGATGATTATTTTAATTTTAATAATGTTCATTCCATCCATTAAGTTGGTTCTCTAGCATCCTCTACAGTTTTCCAATAAAATAATTCAATTTTGGGTTTTTCTTCTTTTTTACCCTTTGAGCACCATTATGAACTCATAGATTTTAATATGTTTTATTTGTTTTAGTCCATTACGTTGTTCTTGTTAATGCTCAGATTGTCCCATCTCTAACTAGTATGAGCCCCGTCAAGTTTGTTCTTGAGTCTTTTTGTATGATTTTGGTGGCCTTTGACAACTTTCTAGATGCAACTTTTAAAAATTTTAATTCTTATGGATAACTTGAAATAACTTTAAACATGCTGATTGCTTGACTTAACACATTTAGACATTATCTTTGATTCTCAGCTGTGAAAAATGAAGATTTGGTCTCCCTTTTTTCCAGCAAATTGTTACTGGGGTTTTTTTTGTTTGTTTGTTTTTGTTTTTTGAGTTCTGAACCTTTTCTCTTCCACTTCCTTCTAAATCTGTCAGTTTATCATTTTTGTATAATGTCAAGTTAGGTAACATTCGTATTTTGCTCAGTAAAAGTGATCAGTTATTTTATGCTTTGCCTGTAGGTTGATTTTAAAATTTGAAAACTAATAATCACTTACTAGAATCGTGTAAATATTCTTTATTGCTTAACCAAGTACAATTTGACTTTCTTCTCTCTATGTAATGACCCACGTGCCACTTGATACTAGAAAGCATTTCTAGTATCAGGAGTCTAAAGAGTCTCTACTTATATTCTATTAATTAAATAAAAATGAATGAATAAGTTTGCTTCTTATTAGTACCGTAACTTTCTCAGTTCATTTCAGTTCAGTCGCTCAGTCATGTCTGACTCTTTGTGACCCTGTGAATCACAGCACGCCAGGCTTCCCTGTCCATCACCATCTCCTAAAGTTGACTCAGACTCGTGTCCATCGAGTCAGTGATGCCATCCAGCCATCTCATCCTCGGTCGTCCCCTTCTCCTGCGCCCAATCCCTCCCAGCATCAAAGTCTTTTCTAATGAGTCAACTCTTCGTATGAGGTAGCCAAAGTACTGGAGTTTCAGCTTCAGCATCATTTCCTCCAAAGAAATCCCAGGGCTGATCTCCTTCAGAATGGACTGGTTGGATCTCCTTGCAGTCCAAGGGACTCTCAAGAGTCTTCTCCAACACCACAGTTCAAAAGCATCAATTCTTCAGCGCTCAGCCTTCTTCACAGTCAACTCTCACATCCATACATGACCACAGGAAAAACCATAGCCTTGACTAGACGGACCTTAGTCGGCAAAGTAATTGAGACATGATGCTGCTTTGTTAGTCTTTAATACTTTCTGTGGCTTCTGGTTAATATTATTAGCACACCTTCAGCTGCTTTGTGACACTTGAGCTTTCTTACGTGCTCATCATCCCCTCACCCTGTTCTCTTTACAGTTTGATTCTATTTAATAGGATCTTGGGAAAAAGAACAATACATGTCGTGAATCTTTAAGCTACTTAATCTTTTATGCTAAAACTGTATTTGTCTCACCTTTTGTCTTTCTTAATTAAAGAGCTTTAATTTTTTACTATTCTCAAAATTGTCTTTAGAGTGTGGTTAATAATTTTTATTGTCCTTTTTTTGAAATATTTTTACTTATCATTACTACAGTTCATAACTGACAGTTCAGAAATCTGTTATAAGAGTTAGAATACGGGTAAATAAAATTGCCCTTGTAAAAATAACTGGTGAAGTTGAACACATTGGCAAGTTGTATTTTGAATATGTTGCAGAGAAGTCATTTGGATCTGTTTCAAAAGAAAGAAATAGTGAATGGGTCACAAAAATGAGAGTAGATGATTTTTAAAAAGTGAATGTGGTTGATAATTTTAAATGTTCAAGTCCCTTAGGCTTGCTTTGAGAGCCTTAACTAGAGAAAAGCATTTTTAAATTATATATATCTGAAAATTGAGCCACAGGTTGATATGAAGGTTTTATATCAATAAATTTATATTTGTTACTGTCATTTCAGCTTCTGAAAATTTTCCAGTATACTAACTTTGAGAAAAATAGAAATTACATCTTATCAACTCAAGATCGCCTTGTTGGGGGATTTGCCAAGTGGCCAGATAGTCATCCAGGTAGTTTATTTTTTGTGTAAATCCAGAGCAACCTTTGTTTTATTTATTAAATAGATCTTTAAGCATTTATCAGAAAGGGTATATGATAGAAAATATAGCCACGGTTATAAACTTACTTTAAGTAAGGTTTTTAAGAAGGTAAATTGTTTAAGTTTACAGTAGGTTTAGGATCTTCAGGGTGTAAAGGAAGGGTTTGATTATCAAGATACTGGTATAGTTTGCCTTTTTTCCCAAATATTTCACTTGGCAATGTATTATTTTATTGTAGACAATAAGACAGATGGTCTGAATGGTCCCAATTCAAAACAGAATAATTTCGTTCATCCAAAATCTTTAGGAGTGTTTGCTGTCACTTGAGCTATGTGTAGAATAAATTACTCTTAAATCCAAAAGAGAACTAATTCTTATTCTTTGCAGAAGTCAGTCTCCAAGCTACTTCCCCCTCCCTCTTAGGTTTCACCTCCAGTAAAATGATCTATTTATAGCCTCCAAAATCTCAGTTCAACAGTTTGTTAAAAATAAGTCAGAATGCTGACACTTTTGATAAGCAGAATGACCAAGTATTAGCTATAAATACATGAAACTAGATTCAAGAAATGATTGCTTTTACAACATTGCAATAATACCATGGTTTTTATTGTTAGCCTAGAACCTCTTTACCTCATCTCTTGTCATAGAACNGAAATATTTAACTTATATTTCATTAGCTTTTATAAAAAGTACTTTTGAGGAATAAAAATTTTACATTACCTGGAACATGTAAGATCCTATTTTACATTATTATGAGTGTATTTTCTGTTGCATTTTTTTCCTAGAAAAGTTTTCTCATTTCTAGACAATAAAATTTAATGTTGCTTTGTGCATTTTGTAATTTAACATAACTGCAAGAAAATAGAATAGGAAAAATCAGAATTTTTTTTTTGGTGTGAAAATTAAGAGGAAAGTGAGCTACAAGTCTTAAGCATTCTCTGAAAAAAACATAAAAAGGGATTAACATGGGCCTAACTGGTGAAATAACTTTTTCACAAATAACACTGAATAAGTACAACTATCTGTCATTCCTTTTATGAAAACTAAATGATATTTCTGTAAGTCAACCTTTCTCTTTAATTCTTTTGATACACTTTGACTCGTTTTGAACCTTAATAGCCCATGAAGCTATAAATAATGACCAACTCAAAAATAGAAAAAAATTTAGTACAAAATCTATTTTTTGTAAGTGTTCCCATAACGGCAGGACTCTGAGCACTTTTAGGACTCCATATAAGGCCGTCATGCAGGCAACGGCCATGTGATTTCAGTGGTCATTTAATGGAAGAAAGCTACTGCCCCCGAGAGATGGGAAACGAGTGAGGTCAGTGCAGAACCGTTCTGGTGTGAACGGTCGCATTATTACAACCAAACAGAATGTCTGAGTTTGTTTTTATTATCAGGTCGGATATTTTTAGAGTGACCGACATTACCTGAAATAAGAAAATTAAATATAGTACAGCATTCCAGAATGAGTTATTTTGCTCAGGCTTCTTTCATTTAACACAGAGTTGGCATTGTATGGTTTAGGAGTTGTCAGAGGTAAAACTTAGCCGGGAATGCAGTGCTACTTAGATTCTGAGGTTTGTTTATTTTCATTTTTAAGAAGAAAAGTTCCTTTTATGATAGAAACATCTTTGTTTCCATATTCTGTTGTCAGCCAAAGAGAAAACCCATTAGAACGAGGAGTCTTTGCTAGTATTTTCCTGTTTATTCTTCAGTCACGGAAGATGTTGGTGGACTCACTTCTTAAGCTAGGAACTGTTTTCCTTGTTAGTGATATTTTCTTGAATATCATCTGATTTTGATCATCTAGTTTTTAAAAATTTGAGGTTTGAGACTTTGAGAAAGCAAATATTTCAAAACTATTTAGTATTTTTCTAAATTTATTTTTAATGTAGTGATGGGCTGATAAGTAGCTAAATATTTTGTACAAATAATAATGCCTGTTGTGATTTTAAAAATGTCTTATTTTCAGATGCTTTGCATGCATACTTTGGAATTTGTGGCCTGTCACTAATGGAGGAAAGTGGCATTTGTAAGGTTCATCCTGCCCTGAACGTAAGCACACGGACTTCTGAGCGCCTTCGAGATCTCCATCAGAGCTGGAAAACCAAGGACTCTAAACAGTGCTCAGAGAATGTACACATCTCCACGTGACTAACTTTCGACTGGGGGGTGGTGGGGAGGGTTTGTAGCCTAACTGTAGCTCAAGGTTTAAAGCCATGGATAACCAAGTGTGCTCTTTTTTTAAGAGGTAGTCTTACAATCGAATCTTATGCCGATGTCACTTTGGGATATGCTCTTGAGCCAGTAACCTTTGTACTAGGTTTCAAGAAAATCTTTGTTGAAGTTTGAACCACAGTGGACTTCGTCATGGTTCTTAAATGTTTATACTGTATTTCTAAGTTCTTTGAGGCAAATTAACTGTATGTATGTAGGTTATCTTTAAAAAAAAACTTCAGTACAGAATTGTATCATATTATAAAATGGACACAAATCTTCAAAAGAAGTTTACAGTTCACATAGCATTGGTAATCTTCGGGTGAGCACTTAGTGATCATTTAAAAAGCTTGACTGCTTATGGTGGAACATTGCTTTAATGAATTAAGTATCTGGGGTTATTCTTTGAAAACGGATGATCCCATAATTTTTAAAAGAAGAATGACTTATTTTGTCTTATTCTTAAGTAAAATGTGCCAATTAAACTTTTGTGGCCTATACAAATGAAATTAACTTCATAGCAAGAATGAATAGGCTTAACTAATACAGTGATTTCCTAAAGGGAGATTGTTATAAAAAGACTATTATGTAACTGAGGAGAAAGTAATTTAACTGTATGTGACTGTGAATGGGAAAGTTTTGTGCTGTGTGGGTCTTCTATTTTAGATGTTGCTGGGGTAAATAACAGTTATGTTTGATTTTAATCTCGAATCATTAGTCGCTTTTTTTTTTTTCTCCTTTCTCCAGGGAAAGCCATCTTACCTAGAGGGAAAAACTTTTAGTGGCTTTGTTTCTTTTTCTGAGATAAATTTTAAACTGTATTTTTATAACTGAGTTATTTTTAGCCATTTGGGTTTTTTGTTGTTGTTGCTCCCAGTGTTTTAGCTTTTCTGATTTCAAACTGATGATTTTCTTATTTTTTGAAGTTCAGTAAACATTTAAGTGAAAAAAATAGCACCTCTCAATTAAATTTAATGGTATATCTCCATACACAGTCATTCATATTTTTGTAATATTTTCAGGTAAGTGGGAAGGTAATGTATCCCTTAGAGGTTAAGGACTGGGTTTTGCTTTTCATTGTTCTGTTTTCTTCATTCTGTGCCCTACCTGAATTGTAAAGGAGTGGTGTAAAAACCTACCTTTATTAGTAATCAGTTTATCAGTGAATCACACCCATCACCGTTTGCTCACTGGCAAAGTTACGAGAGTAGTTCTGAAACGGAGAAGGAAATCACTTCACCAGAGGGACGAGGTTTAAGTTAAAATCTTGGTGAAAATAAAGTTTGGATTTTATAGGTTTACAAGTAAAGTATCAGGATAAAAACTAAATTACTAGTATCACTGTTTAGGTATTGTAATATCTAAATTTTTATTTTTTAGTGTTGAAAAAAAAGTACCCTCAAATAATGATCCCAGGGGAAACCTAGTATGTTCATGACAAAATGATTCATTCATTATTCGCATGCTTAGTTTAAACCTCAGTTTGCCAACGCCAACTCTTTTTTTTTTTAAATAGAAATAAAATCAGAGAACTGATGGTGGGGAAAAAAATAAAATCATCCTTCCATGAATTATTCCAGTTTGCACTGGTTTAAATCCTGACAAATTTAGACACCTGCGTCTCAAACTAAGACATTTCTTAGACATCAGGATTTAAAATGACATATATGTAATGGCTTTAGAATTATATTAAAAGCCCCAATTTTTTTTCCCTGAATTGCCATTAGTTGTTGGAAGCGTAAAAAAGTTAGTATCTGTATTTGTATGACGTAGAATCCCAAGGTCAAAGTATTTCATAAAACTGCTAAATATTTTCTAACTCCTTGTGTAATTTCATAACATAAGATTATATATTTCAGTGTGATTCTAATTAGCATGCTTTTGAGAGGCATTCTTAAGAAAGTGTTGGCCAGTGAATGTTGAATTCCACAACAGCATATTGACCAAAAAAAACCTCCAGGCCATTGTGAATTGTGGAGAAGCTATTGCTAACTTTTTCTAAATAGTTACTTACAGGAAAATATGAATAAAATAAATTATAAGCACTATTTCATATGTATACTTGATCTTTAGCAGTGCTAATAGAACGAGAAGGGGGATTATGAAGTCTCAGTCAGTCCGTTCCCTATGCTCTTTCCCCACCTCCAGAATCGTACTTTTTTTAAACTGTGGTAGGAGAACCCTCGGAGAAGGCGATGGCACCCCACCCCAGTACTCTTGCCTGGAAAATCCCATGGATGGAGGAGACTGGTAGGCTGCAGTCCATGGGGTCGGGTCGCTAAGAGTTGGACACAACTGAGCGACTTCACTTTCACTTTTCACTTTCATGCATTGGAGAAGGAAGTGGCAACCCACTCCAGTGTTCTTGCCTGGAGAATCCCAGGGACGGGGGAGCCTGTGGGCTGCCGTCTTTGGGGCCGCAGAGAGTCGGACACGACTGAAGTGACTTAGCAGAAGAACCCTTGTTTTGGACATCTGCATGAAAACAAGGTTGATCAGGTCGTTATAACACAATTCAACCTATTTATCATCTACAAGTGCTTTTAGACTTGATCTATAATATGTGTACATTTTAATTAGATCTTTAATCATTTATAAATATTTAAACTCAAATAGAACTGTTTTCCAACAGGGGTACATCGTTTGGAACTATGGTTTGTTGGGTCTGATGGTATTTGAGTGTCACTATCGTAGAGAGGTGCTCTGGAGTCGGATGAGTAGGATTTCAGTCCCACACCTGCCAGCTCACCAGTGTCATGCTAGACCCTAGCTTCCCCTGTGATAAAGGGAGGTGAGGGGATCTGACAAGGGTTTCTGAGTCGCTTCAGTCGTGTCCAACTCTGTGACCCTCATGCACTGTAGCCCGCCAGTCTCCTCTGTCCAGGGGATTCTCTAGGCAAGAATACTGGAGTGGGTTGTCATTTCCTTCTCCAGAAGGTCAGATGAGATAATACATATTAAGTACTTAGCGTACTACCTGAATACAGTAAACTCCTAGTTATAATTTCTGTTATAACCATCTTCAAATTGTTTTTAAAACCTCTCTTTTCTACAGTAGAGATCCCACAGAGTTTAAACTCTAGGAAGATGATGGCAGCAGGGTAGTTTCTGAGTCTTCCCGTTCGACCCGAGTAACTAGGATCACCACAGACCCCATCCTACAAAGCCAGATGACAGGGCGTCCCCGTGAACTTCAAAATGCATTGTTGGACAACCCACTGACCAGCGTAGTTTCAGCATCTGTGTGGGAGGAAGTGAAAGGCAGGCAGCTGGTTTCTGTAAGCCTTGAGAACAGAGCTATAACACTGCCCACAGTCTTCTCACTAGAAAGTGCAGCGGGCCAGTCTGAGAGCAAAAGCTGAAACTGGAAGGGGTCGCACAGGTCCCCATGTGCAAGCAAGTGTCAGATCAGTATAGTGTGGTCTGGTCGCTGTGCGGGAGCAGCCTGGGCCCTGTCCTGTTTGCATCTTAAACCTAACGAGACAAAGCCACGCTCGAGTTAAGACTCCAAAGTGCCCCGGGTAGGTACCACAGGACAAAGAGAAGAGAGAGGCCAGGTATATAGGAAGAAAGGTCAGCATACATAGACACGATACATGGACATAGATCACTTTGTGAAAGTGAAACGGGAACTTACAGGGCCAGAGAACAAAGAAAAGGCATCCTAGGGCACCGCTTCCCCGTGAGAGTACAGGAAAACTCACTTTGCCAAAAAGAAAACCTGAGAAGGATTACTGTCAAGTCCTATTCAAAACTGTCTCAAGGAACAGGAGGAGAGTCCAGCGTTGCCTCAGTCAGAGAAAGCACACCAGAAGGACATGGCCACGAGACCGGAAAACCATTATGGCGGGAAATGTATAGTTTCAGAACAAGACCAATAAAAATGGGAAAAACTAAAATGTAATCAAGTCTTAAAAACTGGAGGAAAAAGCATACCCAAAAGAAGTGTAGAAGGAAGGGATTAATAGAAACGGGGAAGGAGGAAGACGCGATAAGACAAACAGCCCAACTTTCTAACAAAAAAAGGAAAAGTTTCAGTAGCAAGAGAAATAACCATAGACCAGGAAATTTTTCAAAATTACAACACTATGTAATTTTATGTGATAAATGAGAAAATAATAACTTTTCTTAGAAAAATGCCCATTGCCGAGATTACCCTACTTGATACAGAAATTTGAAAACAAATGGGCTTTTTACCAAAACAGTATCAGGCCCAGATTGTTTCAAGGGTATTTCTACCAGACTGTCATGAAATAATCCTAATCTTGTTTAAACAATTCCAGGGGCTATTAAGAGACTCTTGAACCCCAAAGGGTAAGAAAATACAAACCAAAAAAGACTTCTAAATTCATTTTGTAAAGTGAACATGATGGAGTTGTTTTTTAAAACCTAACAAAGATTGTACCAAAGAGAAAATTATAGACCGCTCTTACATGAATATATATATCAATGCATGTATTACACTGATACATTAGCAAATAATTCAAAAGCACTATTAAGTCATGATTAATTTGGGTTTATTATAGGAATGCAAGAATAATATTAGTATATTATGTTAAAGAGTTGAGAAAAATATGATAATCTCCATCTTTGCAGAAAAGATATTTGACAAAATTGAGCATTCATTTATGTTAAGTATACCCAATAAACAGAAACTGTTGAGTAATTCATTTTACGTTGTACTTCTCCCCAGAAGCCAGCATGTTAATGTTGATATGAGAGACTTTCCAACTAACGTCAAGAACAAGGCCTGCTTCCTCCTTTACTACTTAATTTTGTGTTGGAGGTTTTAGTCTGATATTAGATGAAAGAAATGTGAACTGAAAAGGTAGAGGGGAACTATTTGCAAATTTGATTTTATGTCTGGAAAACCTAAAGGAATTTATTGAAAAGCTATGAGAACTTCATAAAGTAGCAGTTGCACACAACTAATATGTAAATATCAGTAGCTTTCACCAGGCATAGAGGAGGGCATGCTCTGATGCCATTTAGATGAAGTTCAAAATGGGCAGAATTAATCAAGAATGGTGTCAGGAATCAGTGCCCTGTTTAGTCACTGCCTCACTTCTCAGATGTAAGCAACGTCATGACTTAGGTAAGTCACCGTCAGTTTTTGAGCTGTCTCTGAGTGGAGTCATAACCGACACATTAGTTTCCCTCTGGTTTCTGTTGCCCCACAGGGCCTGGAAGAGCACAGGGCAGAGCCTAGGGTGCTGGTGCTGTTCTGTTGATGATCTGGGTGCTGGTTACACAGGTGCGTTCACTTAAGAGTATCAAGCTGGACACTCAAGATTTGCGCACTTTTCTGTATAGTAATTATAGTTCAATAAAAATGTCTACTAAAAAGAATAAAAAACTTTACATATAAACCTAAACTAGTTAGAAGGTGTGCTTAAAGAGAAGATTCCTCTTAATGATTGCAAAAAAATGAATAGAAGCCACTATCTATAAACTTAAAATGTCTAAAACCTGTATGGAGAAAATTGTAAAACTCTTAAAAGCCCTCCAGGTGGCTCTGGTGCACATCAACATTTGAGAACCAATCACTGATTTAGAAAAAGTACCTTGGGAGGAGGAAAAGGTAAGAACCCCATAATTATTTTCAAATTTGAATTGTAAAAAGTTTTAGGTAACGAGTGTGATTCAACAATGTGATCTTTGCTCCCACCCTAAAAACATTAGTATGGTCTTAGTCTGTGGTAGTAGGGTTGAAATGTAATGAAGGCTCAGCGGTGCTAAGAAGATGCAAATTTTCTCAAATGGACCCAGGCTTTATTTGCCCACATCTTTGGCTATCAAAGGGTAGAGGAGGTTAAGGAGCAGGAGCATTTAAATTTGTCAGCTAAGAGATATCACTCCTCTGATACCAGTGTTTTGTTTTTTTCCTTCCCCTCCTTGTTGTCTGTGTTTATGTTCCCCCTGGCAGTTCATGGGGGGGACTCCTGCAGGTTGCTGCCCTGATGTGGTGCCTACTGGGTGTCTGCCCCTGGTCTAGTATGGCCTTTCCGGGTGGGTTTGTGCCCTTTGCCTCTGATTACACAGTCCCAGGGCTATGGCCTTTTTGCTCTAATCCCTGGTGGCTCAGTGGGTAAAGCGTCTGCCTACAATGCGGGAGACCCAGGTTCGATCCCTGGGTCGGGAAGATCCCCTGGAGAAGGAAATGGCAATCCACTCCAGTACTCTTGCCTAGAAAATCCCATGGACTGAGAAGCCTGGTAGGCTACAGCCCATGGGGTCACAAAGAGTCGGACACGACTGAGCGACTTTCCCTTCCCTTTCCCAGGCCACCACCAGTCTCACTGATTTTAGTGAGACTCTTTTCTGTACCCACAGGTCCCCTACACAGACCATCCCTTCTCTGGCCTATGCAGAAACTCCTGGGTCTTTATTCCTGAAACATGGTCTTCGTTTTATATATCTAGTAACCTTCCCTCCCACGTCAGTGTTCCTGAGCCACCCGGTTGTAGAGGTAAGCAAAAACTGTTTCTCCTGGGACTTCAGGTCGCAGGGCCTGCACATAAACTACATGTGTACATATTTTAAGCGTTGGAATTCATGCTAGGGAATTACATTCTGTTGTGGCTCAGCTGGTAAAGAATTTTCCTGCAATGTGGGAGACCTGGGTTTGATCCTTGGGTTGGGAAGATCCTCTGGAGAAGGGAAAGGCTGCACAGTCCAGTATTCTGGCCTGGAGAATTCCATGGGACAGTCCATGGGGTCACGAAGAGTCAGACACGACTGAGCAACTTTCATTTTTCAAACTAACAAATACATCATAATGACAGATTAGGGGTTGGGCAGCAAGTGATGGAGAATAATTGTGAATAGCTTAAGTTCATGATTAATTTCACTTTCCACTCCAGGCCATGATTTGGCAGTGACTTGCTCGTTTGAAGCAGAACAGACAGACAAAGGAAAAAGGCATGCCCTGGCTTGCCAGCCCTGGCTCCCTTCCATGGTTAGAAATATCAGCAGAATACGCATCCACTTTTGTTCTTGGAGGGAGTGTAGGGGGTGACTCTTGCACACCCACCCACCCCCAAACTTGGTCTTTCTCTGTCCCCCTGCACCTCTTCCAGCACAAGGTTACTCGACACAGTCTGAGCCAGGTGATCTTTGCCCACGTCATCTGTCCAGACTCCTTATCTACCAGTGCTACCCTATCAAGCATCTCAAAGGAAACAAGCTGAAATCTAGAAATCTTGGCCTCCTCAGGGATCACAGCCCGTGGCCAGCCCTCTCCCCAACGTAAGCACCCTCCCACAACCTTGAAGGGCTGGCTCTGTTAGGCTTGTGACAAGATTCCTGTTGCCTCCAGCTCCCCCAGGCAGCTGCTCGGTCATCACACCTTGGGCCCCAGGATGCACACACACTAGCAGCACAGTCCAGTGAGAGCCGCATGCAGGTCCTGGAAGTGGGCTCCCATTGGAGTTCCCTGATCCCTGGTACCTGGGGGAATGCTCCAGAAAGGGCCCGTCAGTCTCCTACGGGGAGCGCTGCAGGGCGGCTTCCTTGCCCAGATCTAAGGGCGGCGCTGACAGCGTGCCAGCCTCCGCTCTCTTCCTGCACGCCTGTCTAGACCTTGCTAGTAGGCCATCCACACACCTCCACTCCATCTCTCCCATCCTCTGCCCTTCCCCAGGGCTGAGAGTGACGCGATTTCTCAACTATGTGTGTAGCAGGGACTTCTTTCTTTGTCGCCCAGCTTCTCTACCGTCACCTTGATATGTTAACTGGAGTTTGATTTAGAAAATTCTTTCTCAAGTGACAGAGGCTGGCTTTATGATTTTTATTTTGCTGCAGACTCTAAGGTGGTTTATTGCTTCCCTTTCTCCTTGCTGTAATATGCTAAACCACTCAAGGTAAATGAGTGCCGCTGGTGGAACAGGGAATGCAAAGGCAAAAACACCGCCAGGTTGCTCAGTTAGCCCCTGCCTACTGAAGCATCCCTTCAGCAGAAGCAGGGCTGCTGAGAGGAAGGAGGTGATGACACCACCACACTCTGTTCTGTCAGTTTCACAGGGTCACACAGCAAAATGGTTACAAGTGGGAAGATTAGGCTTTCCAGGGGGACAAGAAGAAATGGGCCATATATATCACATTCAGATACTTGAGAGCCATTGTGTGGAATAAGGTTTAGATTCACTGCCAACTCCACAATGTGTTTGGTGGGGGCTTAGGGAGTGGCCATCAGGAAGAAGGTAAGGCCTAGAGGACTTCCTTCAAGCTGATTTGCGTGTCACCAAACACTTTGGTCATTGTGTTTATTTGAGCTGGCTTCAGAGAGCAGGCAAGGATTGGGGGTTAATCCTTGTGTATACCCCTTGTTTGTCACAGTCTGGCTCCACCAGGAACGGCACCACTCAAATTTTTAAACATGTAAAATAATTTTTGAATAGTGGAATTGATAAAAGAATCACTACATGAGAAAGTAAAGAACTTTGCAACGTCAGAGCTGCATGAAGCTGGAATGGAACCAGTCAGCTCCCCGCCCCAGAGAAGGTGAGCTCAGCTGGAAGGCAGGAACTGATCAGAGGACCACAGGCTGGCCGTGTGCGTGGTGGCTAAACTTGCTTTTAGATAACGGTCAGTTTGGACAGCAAAATGTCAAAGAGGAAAACAAATACTATGATTTTAGACCATGACTCCATTTCCAAAGTCAGCGTTCCTATTGCCTGTTCTTGATAAACTGCATTTTCAGAGTACACAAATCCTAATTGATGTGGGAAAGTTCCTCTTTTCAGAAAAAGTCTCAATTTAAAAAGAATGATGGGAGAAGTGGGGGGCGGTGGTTGAAAAGAACTATTTTACAAATTCTCATGGATTCTAGGCAAAAATCATCAGTGGATACTGAAGCCATTAGAAAAATTGATGGGAAACTATAAAATGGAAGGCTCAGACATCCTGCACTTGAATCCACTGGTCAGTCCCGCCGTCTCTAAAAAGGATAATCAGACAGTTCAGTTCAGTTGCTCAGTCGTGTCCAGCTCTTCATGACTCCATGGACCACAGCACACCAGGCCTCCCTGTCCATCACCAACTCCCGGAGTTCACTCAAACTCATCTCATCCTCTGTCATCCCCTTCTCCTCCTGCCCTCAATCTTTCCCAGCATCAGGGTCTTTTCAAATGAGTCAGCTCTTCACATCAGGTGGCCAAAGTATTGGAGTTTCATTTTCAACATCAGTCCTTCCAATGAACACCCAGGACTGATCTCCTCTAGGATGGACTGGTTGGATCTCCTTGCAGTCCAAGGGACTCTCAAGAGTCTTCTCCAACACCACAGTTCAAAAGCATCAATTCTTCAGCGCTCAACTTGCTTCACAGTCCAACACTCACATCCATACATGACCACAGGAAAGACCATAGCCTTGACTAGACAGACCTTTGTTGGCAAAGTAATCTCTCTGCTTTTTAATATGCTGTCTAGGTTGGTCATAACTTTTCTTCCAAGTAGCAAGTGTCTCTTAATTTCATGGCTGCAATAACCATCTGCAGTGATTTTGGAGCCCCCCCAAAATAAAGTCAGCCACTGTTTCCATTGTTTCTCCATCTATTTCCCATGAAGTGATGGGACAGGATGCTATGATCTTCATTTTCTTAATATTGAGCTTTAAGCCAAATTTCTCACTCTTTCATCAAGAGACTTTTTAGTTCCTCTTCACTTTCTGCCATAAGGGTGGTGTCATCTGTATATCTGAGGTTATTGATATTTCTCCCAGCAGTCTTGATTCCAGCTTGTGCTTCATCCAGCCCAGCATTTCACATGATGTACTCTGTATATAAGTTAAATAAGCAGGGTGACAATATACAGCCTTGATGTACTCCTTTCTTGATTTGGAACCAGTCTGTTATTCCATGTCCAGTTCTAACTGTTACTTCCTGACCTTCATACAGATTTCTCAAGAGACAGGTCACGTGGTCTGGTATTCCCATCTCTTTCAGAATTTTCCACAGTTTATTGTGATCGACACAGTAAAGGCTTTGTCATAGTCAGTAAATCAGAAATAGATGTTTTTCTGGAACTCTGTTACTTTTTTGATCATCCAGTGGATGTTGACAATTTGATCTCTTGTTCCTCTGCCTTTTCTAAAACCAGCTTGAACATCTGCAGGTTCACGGTTCACATGAAGCCTGGCTTGGAGAATTTTGAGCATTACGTTACTACCGTGTGAGATGAGTGCAGTTGTGCAGTAGTTTGAGCATTCTTTGGCATTGCCTTTCTTTGGGATTGGAATGAAAACTGACCTTTTTCATTCCTGTGGCCACTGCTGAATTTTCCAACTTTGCTGGCATATTGAGGGCAGCACTTTCACAGCATCATCTTTTAGGATTTGAAATAGCTCAACTGGAATACCATCACCTCCACTAGCTTTGTTCATAGTGATGCTTCCTAAGGCCCACTTGACTTCACATTCCATGATGTCTGGCTCTAGGTGAATGATCACACCATCATGATTATCTGGGTCATGAAGATCTTTTTTGTATAGTTCTGTGTATTCTTGCCACCTCTTCTTAATATCTTCTGCTTCTGTTAGGTCCATACCATATCTGTCCTTTATCGAGCCCATCTTTGCATGAAATGTTCCCTTGGTATCTCTAATGTTCTTGAAGAGATCTCTAGTCATTCCCATTCTATTGTTTTCCTCTATTTCTTTGCATAGATCGCTGAGGAAGTCTTTCTTATCTCTCCTTGCTATTGTTTGGAACTCTGCATTCAGATGGGTATGTCTTTCCTTTTCTCCTTTGTTTTTCACTTCTATTCTTTTCACAGCTATTTGTAAGGCCTCCCCAGACAGCTATTTTGCTTTTTTTGCATTTTTTGTCTTGGAGATGGTCTTGATCCCTGTCTCCTGTACAATGTCACGAACCTCCATCCATAGTTCTTGAGGCATTCTTAGTATCAGATCTAGGCCCTTAAATCTATTTCTCACTTCCACTGTATAATCGTAAGGGATTTGATTTAGGTCATACCTGAATGGTCTGGTGGTTTTTCCCTACTTTCTTCCATTTAAGTCTGAATTTGGCAATAAGGAGTTCATGATCTGAGCCACAGTCAGCTCCCAGTCTTGTTTTTACTGACTGTATAGAGCTTCTCCATCTTTGGCTGCAAAGAATATAATCAATCTGATTTCAGTGTAGAATCTTCTCTTGTGTTTTTGAAAGAGGGTGTTTGCTATGACCAGTGCATTTTCTTGGCAAAACTCTGTTAGCCTTTGCCCTGCTTCTTTCTGTACTCCAAGGCCAAATTTGCCTGTTACTCCAGATGTTTCTTGACTTCCTACTTTTGCATTCCAGTCCCCTATAATTGGAGAAGGAAATGGCAACCCACTCCAGTATTCTTGTCTGAAGAATCCCAGAGACAGAGGAGCCTGGTGAGCTGCTGTCTAGGGCGTCACACAGAGTCGGACACGACTGAAGCAACTTAGCTTAGCCCCTATAATGGAAAGTACATCTTTTTTGGGTGTTAGTTCTAGAAGGTCTTGTAGCTCTTCATAGAACGGTTCAACTTCAGCTGCTTCAGCCTTACTGGTCGGGGCATAGACTTAGATTACTGTGATATTGAATGGTTTGCCTTGGAGACAAACAGAGATCATTCTGTCGTTTTTAAGATTGCATCCAAGTACTGCATTTTGGACTCTTGTTGACTATGATGGCTACTCCATTTCTCCTAAGGGATTCTTGCCCATAGTAGTAGATATAATGATCATCTGAGTTAAATCACCCATTCCATTCCATTTTAGTTCGCTGATTCCTAGAATGTCGACGTTCACTCTTGCCATCTCCTTTTTGACCACTTCCAGTTTGCCTTGATTCGTGGACCTAACATTCCAGGTTCCTATGCAATATTGCTCTTTACGGCATCGACCTTGCTTCTATCATCAGTCACATCCACAACTGGGTATTGTTTTTGCTTTGGCTCCATCTCTTCATTCTTTCTGGAGTTATATCTCCACTCATCTCCAGTAGCATATTGGGCACCTACCAACCTGGGGAGTTCATCTTTCAGTGTCCTATCTCTTTGCCTTTTCATACTGTTCATGGGGTTCCCAAGGCAAGAATACGGAAGTGGTTTGTCATTCCCTTCAGTGGACCACATTCTGTCAGAACTCTCCACCATGACCGGTCCATCTTGGGTAGCCCCACATGGCATGCCTTAGTTTCATTGAGTTAGACAAGGCTGTGGTCCATGTGATTAGCTTGACTAGTTTTCTGTGATTGTGGTTTCAGTCTGTCTGCCCTCTGATGCCCTCTCTCAGCGCCTACTGCCTTACTGGGGTTTCTCTTACCTTGGACGTGGGATATCTCTTCTCGGCTGCTCCAGCAAGGTGCAGCCGTTGCACCTTACCTTGGACGTGGGGTAGCTCCTCTCAGCCACTTGCAGCCCCAGCGCGGTGCAGCCACTGCTAAGACCTTGGACGTAGGTCCAGACAGTAGAGCCCCCTGATATGCCCTGTGAGGTACTCTGTGCTAGCAATAAAGCATCCTTGCCAAAGACGAGGCTGGATCTACTCAATCTGCTAGATCTGACACCTAGATCTCACCAGTGAAATGGGGAAAGGAAAATGGCACCATGAGGAAGCAGGCAGCCCTGTCAAATGTACCACATCCTAAAGACGAATCTGGGTTCTTCAGGAAGCCAGCAGCATGAAGAAATGGAGGGGAAGCGATAAGGTGGACCATTAAAAGAAATGAGAGACATAACACATGCACCTAATTTGAGTTTGGGTCCTGATTTGAACAAACTAACTTTCAAAAGACATTTTTGAGAGAACTAGGAAAATTTGATATGAATGAGGTATTTAGTGATACTAAAGTTTTTAATTTTGTTAATTGTGATAATGGTTTATGTTATACAAAATTTTTTTCTCATATTTTAGAGATTCACTGAGAATTTGGATTGATAAATTCAGAGCTGCAGTTTTAAAGAACCAGAGTGAGGCTCATCACTCTTATTAATAATAATAGCTCCAAGCAGGGGTCTTTAGGAGGCAGTCAGAATGCGTGTGTGTAGCTCTCCTGCCCCGCCCCACACACCCATACCCAAAAGTTCATCAGTACTGAGAAGCCAGAAGATTTGGAAGAGGGGAAAATACAGGTAAAGGATACTCGTAGCTCTTGATTTTCTATGTCAGACCTAGCTGTAGGAGGCTAATGTCCAACACTGGAGACAGAAGATGTTTTTATTGAAAAGACTGAGGAAGTGAGGTTTGGCTCAATGTTAGCTATTATATTGAAATATTTTAGCTCAGTCACTCACAGATGAAGCCAAAAAATACAGGAAGAATTTCTAAGTGGAGGACCTATTAATATGTAAGTAGACAAATGAGTTTTAGGAAGTACTGCCTGGCTAAGTTTTTTTCAAACATTGTGCTTCCTCCAATAAGGAGAGGAAACACAGATTACAGAACTTAGTGCTCCAGACTGAATTATCCCAGCTTTTTCTTCTACAGCAGGCATGTACCAACTTTACATTAGTGTCTAAATGGCTTCAGAGAGCTCACTCCAATTCACTAAAAGATTTCATTTAAGTCAGAGATTGCAAACTGGGTTATTATAACGGTTGCATGTTTAATACTCTATGTCTATGAATGTTTAATACTCATAGTGTCTATGGAAGTAGCTTCTCTGCTTATAAATATATAATACCATAATGGAAATTATCCATTAAATTTTAACAGTGTAGCATCTACTTGGAATGTGCTTTGCCCCAGAGTTTTGTGATAGTATATGTGGGAGAGACAAGTGGTAGGAATGGCATCAATGATGAAGTTAGCCTGTGTCTAAAAAGAAAACATGCCTTTCCCTCCAGTTCATTTTTATTTTGCAACCTCACATCTCATTTTGATTTTGTAACCTTACATCTCATTTTGATTTTGTTTCACTGTTGTCTGAAGAGAAGGCACAAACTGTCAACCAAGGACATAGTTGGAAAACATTCTGACTTAACAGGGAATTTATTTCAAAGATTTATTTCCTTAATAAATTACTCAGGCCCAGGTAACTTAGCTTCAGGAGACCTGACGACTTTCATTTTTTGCCCCTGAAACACATAGAACAAGAAGAGCTTTAAGACAAGATGATTGTTACTGCTCAAACTAGCAGACTAAAGGGTGTGGCCAATGTCATCATGCTTTTCAACCATGATGACCTCTGTCTTCTCTACTCTTTTTTAAAGGCAAGAGATCATATCAAAAAAATTTTAAGCAAGACCACAGTGACACGCTGACCCCCAGCTTGCAGCAGCTGTCTGCAGAGGCAACACATGTGTCCAACTGCTAGAAATGGACCCGCAGATACAGCTACATCCATGTGAATGTTTATACCCACATGCTTATATACGATGGTGACCTCAAGACCAATCTACTCAGCAGAAACCTGAGTTTTTATTTGACAGAGCCTGGTATATTCATTTTCCATATTTCTATTTCATTCCTGAGAATATTGAGGAAGTGGGGGCTGGCTCAATGTTTACTATGTTGAAATATTGATATTTTATAAGAAAAAATGGTCAGTTTTATCATCTATGTTATATTTTTAGACAGGACTAAGGGATGACTTAAAATCACTTATAAAAATAATTAAACAATAGTAACTGGGAGGTCGTAGAACAAGATCTTGGATTTTTCATTTCCTCAGCTCCTTTGCCGCCTCTGCGTAGCGGCAACTTTGAGCTCGGTAAAGTGGGGCTGTTGCAGACACCACCACAGGCTGGATGACCTGTCTGCTGCAGAGGTGAACTGGAAGCAAAATTTCAATCTCCTGACACTTAATGCTTGAGGAGAGAAGGCCCTGGGGCCATGCCAACAGCCAGTCTCAGCCGCTGAGGTAACGGGTTATTTGTTGCAACACTGTGGTTTCTCAGTAGGAAGCCAGATTGCGGTTCTTACAGCGAGACCTGCTTGTTTGTGCCGGCTGGGTTTCTCCACCTTCCTCAGATCATAGAACACATAAGAGATTTTGTTTGTAAGGCACTCAGTCAGCCCAGGAGGTAGCTTTTAGGTGGCATCCAATATCCGAGAGGCTCTGTTGCCCCGTGTTGGTTGCTCATTCGTGTGCGACTCTTTTCCACCCTGTGGACTGCAACCCACCAGGCTGTTGGCCCAGGTCCTACCCTAGACCCTTGTTCTCAAAGGATTAATGGTAGCATATCTTAGCACACAGGGGATCCGTTCCAGCTACTGGAATTGGAGATTATTTGCTACCCAAGTGAGGCCTGAAAAATACTGCAGCGGCAGCATCACCTGGTGCTTGTTGGAAAAGCTGACCCTCAGACCCATCCAATCAGCGTCTGTTTCAGCAAGCTCCCCCGTAAGTCTTGTGAGCATTAAAGTCTGAGGGGTGGAGTCCCTGGGGTAACCATGTACCTCCTTAGCAAGCGGGATAAGGCCCTGGTGAGCTAAGCCCTGCCTCGCTTTGCAGCGCTGCCTTTGGTCCTTCCCTTCTCTCCAACCCTTCATACCAGAGGGCACTCTGCTCTCTCTGTTCTTTCCTTTGCATGGACCACCTCTCAGCCTAGAATGCCCTTTATCTGCCCTTCTGAACTCTTCCTATCCCTCAACCGTCAACTTAAAAGTCAGGTTTCACCCGCCCAGCTGAATTGGGCAGAGCAAGATGCTGGCCTGTTTCAGATGTTTGCTTCCGCCCTGTTGCTCCCTAGTTCTGATTATGTGCCTCTGCTAAAGAACTTCCCGGGTTGGACAGTAATTACCTGTTTACTCAAGCAGGCTGAATGCCCAGTGTCAGCAGCTTGGTTTATTCATCCTGGGATAGTGGCAGGTGTGACAGTCACGCTCACTGGATAAATCAGTCAGTGAGTCTTGTTGGCCGTTTTTACAAGAAAGCTATTTCCCAAAAACAGTCATGTATATAATATTTATAAGTCATTTCAAAATAATTCTTTTTGTATTCCTCTGATTTGTGGCTGATTTTCATGAAATGTAGGCTAGCACATACCCCATTTCTTATCCTTCAGGCCAGATGTACAATTATGCTCTTTTTATGATTTGATATATTTTAACTGTAACAAAGTTGTTACAAGAGAAATTAAGTCATATCAAGTAAGTTATAGATAAACACATCTTCTGATATGACTACTGTCTAGTAAACCACCATTCAGTGCTTATTTTTCAACAGTGTAACTCTAAATACTGATTACTATCTTTTCTTTAAAGATGCTAAAAAAAAATCCTGATTCCTAGCTGGTCTTCATTCACTTTAAAAATCACATTCTCAGATTGTATCCTTTTTTTTCCCCTGGGTATTGTAAACTTATGTATGTATCCTCACATACATCCTCAGCCAGCCTTTTAAATGCACCATTTTTAAAATCCACCTCTGGGTGTGAAAGAAATTTTACTGTTAGGAAGACTCATAAAAGGAAGATGGTATAAAGGACCAATTTCCCCCAAAGGCAGAACAATTATTGGGGTAATTTACCAAAGAAGTACAGCCCATGAGACCACACCGGCGGCAGCGCCAGCAAATAGAGTCTCTTTCCTCTTCTGGGTTTAGGGAAATGAGCATGAAGGGAAGGGTATTAACCCTCTCGGGGTAAGATGCGGCATTGTCTTTGAGAGCAGAAACTTTTAGGACATGCGAGAGGGGCTGGTGGTGGCAGAAGGCTCAGGAGGGATGGAAGAGGGGCCCACTTGCTGGCTGCTTGCCACGTTCAGAGAACAAGGAAAAGGAGCAAATAATTTCAAAAATACATAGAATAAAACTAGCAGAGACAACTGGTTTGAGACCTCCCATTTAGGAAACTGCTTCTTTAATTCAGAGACTCACTATTACAAAGAAAAAAATCTCTCCCATTTGCAAAGTGGGCTTTGTACAGTACCTCAGACCACGGCCTAGAGGAGCACAGAGTTATCATGACTTTGCATCTCCCACAGGGAGGAAATGGCCCAAGGAGGAGAGGTTCACAGCCTACGAAGACCTGCCTGTGCCCTGCCTAGCAAAGGGTGTAAGAAAATCGCATTAGTCTATGTGGTCCTGACTAGCTAATCACTAAAGGCACAAACAGCAAATTCAGGCTGTCGACACTCTCCTAGGAGTGCCAACATACCTCACGGTCCAGAAAGTCCTGCACGATTTCCCTTTTCCATTTATCCTTCAGAGACACAGGAGGAAGCCAAGCAAATTGGACAGTAGCTGCTTTTGCTGTTTTGCTGTCCGTGCCTGTCAGAGCCCTTCCATGCCCTCACGGGGTCTGGGTCACTGACTGTAAGATCACTGCCTTTCCAGAAGGCGGGCTTCGGTGCTGCAGTCCCACCCCGCCTCCACGTGACCCTAAGAGGAGGCCTGAAGAGGGCCGAGAGACCAGACGCAGCAGGACCCCTAATGAACCGAGAAACACATTTTCCCCAGCCAGGCCTCACCTGCACTTCAGGCTGGGATTTTGTTTTCTAGGACTAAATGGCCACCTCCTTCCTGGGGGAGCCTTTCCTCTCAGCTCCCTCCATGCTCTTCGCTTCTCTGCCTTGGCACTTAGCTCTTGTGTTGAAAATAACTGTTGATATATTTCTCTTTCCCCACCTGCACCATGCAGCCTTTGAGCAGGCAGAGCCTCATTCAGCTTAAGGCCAGTACTGGTGGGTGCTAGCTGACGTCAATCTCCCCGCCTAGCCTGCAGGGGTACCAGGAGAGGTTAGCAGTCAGGGCTCCACACCCAGCTCTCCCATCCCGGTGACCTTTAGCAAGCCATGCCTGTGCAAGATCTCATGATTGCATAACACGGGGATCATAAATTCTGCCTCATGGATAGCTCCAAATAATGAAAACTAAGGTGTCTGTCTTTATAAATTGCCCATAGCTCTTCAGACAACAGGGGTGTTGAGTTCTGTAAATGAAAGAACAGTATGTCAGCCAGCCCGGCAGATTCTCACCTGTGTGCTAGGACTTGACGATATTGGCCATGTTTGCGCCAAGTTAACAAGCTTTTTTCTTTTTTAGACGTTTTAGATTTACAGAAAACTGCAAAGATGGTCCAGAGAGTCCCCAAACACTCCTCATGCAGCTTTCCATATTATTAACACCTTACATTAGCAGGGTATATTGGCTACAATTACTTAACCAATATTAATGCATTCTTCTTCTTATTAACTCTATTCAGATTTTCCTTAGGTTTTGCTTGGTGTTCTTTTTTTGTCTCAGGATCCCTCCCATTCAAGATACCACATTACATTTGGTTGTCATGTCTTCTCTTGACTGTAACAGTTTTTATTTTGTAGAATGTATTCAGTTGGGATTTGTCTGATGTTTTTCTCATTGTTAGACGGGGGTTATGGGTTTTGGGGGGCTTCTCTGGTGGCTCAGTGGTTAAGAATCTTCCTGCCAGTGCAGGAGACCCGAGTTTGATCCTCGGGTTGGGAGGATCCTTTGGAGTAGGAAATGGCAACCCACTCCAGTATTCTTGCCTGGAGAATCCCCATGGACAGAGGAGCCTGGGGGGGTATAGTCTGTGGGGTCGCAAAAGAGTCGGACACAACTGAGTGACTAAACAACAACAACGGGTTTGGGGAGGAAAATCACAGAAGTAAAATACATTTTTATAGCTTTCTGCTTTTCCAAAGCTTTTACTTCCTGTCTCCCCCTGCCTCTGCCAGAACGCTGTTAATACATTGATAATGCCAGTTAGTATCAAGGACATAGGCCATATTCTTGCATGTGTTACAAGACATCATTCTCCTCAACTGGATATCACTAGCAGGAATGGACTCTTTGGAAAAAACGTCCCCAGAGAAGTGGCCTTGGAGCCACAGGCCAGAAGTTCCTGTGGGCTTTTGAGCGTGAACTCAGATAAAGGAGCAACCGAAGACAACACGCCCCCAGCACAAAAAACAGTACGGTCCTGGCATTTGATCTTGCCTGAGAGATTTTATCATCCTTTGTGAGTAAAGGAGGAGTGGAATAACAAGTCATAAAAATACGACTCCAGTGAAAGGCACTAGGTCAAAGAATCACACCTCCGCCCACCGGAGGCTTGAAGAGCCGAGGCACAAGTAGAGAGTTCATGACTAAGACAGATCCTGTGTGCAGGCTAAGAGCGTGGGCTCTCTCCTCGCTCTGCTGCTGCTTTTCCCAGGGAGGCTGGGCAAGTCACCCCACTGTTGGTGGCCTAAGGCAGCCTTCTCTGGATATAGTGGATATGGTAATGACTGCCTTGCAGAGTTTTGTGGGGATCAAATGGGATGATATGAGTGAGCACTTACAATGGTGCTGACTCAGAGTGCGTGCCTCAGGACATACCAACTGTCATCATTTTTATATTAAAATTGGAGTGAAGCTAATCTGAGAGGCAATCTAAAGTTAAAACCCTAAGGCTCAGAAGCCTTCTAAATAAGCCAGATGGGAAAAAAGTCAGATTTCTGAAAAAGATTCCGGAAATCACTTAAAAAAAAAACACACAAAGCCTGTTACAACCCACGTGCACCTGCTTGCAGGTGGAGAAGGCAGACAGTTTCTCCAGCAGGGCTGAATTACACGCCCACATGTCTTCTCCCACACGACCGAAACTTGGAATCCTGTTCAGAGGGCAGTTAACCAGGGTTAAGTACACTGCACAGTCTAAGGCCATGGAATGGAACCAGCCATCTGGCTCTCACTGGAATGGCGAACCTGGGCTCCAGCCACTGGGCCCGTCAGCTCGTGACCTGCCAACGAAAACGAGCCTCAGCACTCACCTTCATCTCAGCGCTCTGGTAAGGCCTAGAGGAACTTGGTTATCTGAAGGTGTCTGCGAATCTCGGAAGCGATTTTAATTGAGAAGCATGCATTATTGCATTATCAGGGTTCTGTTAGGCCCTTTGCCCAGGTCTCTGACACTGAAGGATGCAGCAAGAAACAAATTCCGTGAGTTTGCCTCTTCACACACACTCTCCTTTCACATTTAAACTCCAAGTATGCTATTATGGATGGTACAAGTGCAGAATAGTGACAGATAGGATTCACTGAGCATTCAGCTTGCTCTGGTCACAATTCTAATCACTGTACACGTATTAGTTCATTTAATCCTTATAACAGTTCTCTGAGCCAGTACTGTTATTGTGCCCATTTTTACAGATGAGTAAACTGAGATACAGAAAAGTTAAATGAATAACTAAAGGCCAAATAGCTATGATGTGGTTCTATCAGTTGGGACTATATTTCATTGCATGTAACAGAAAACTCAAAAAGAAAGAAAGAAAGTGAAGTTGCTCAGTCCTGTCTGACTCTTTGTGACCCCATGGACTGTAACCCACCAGGCTCCTCCATCCATGGAATTTTCTAGGCAAGAGTACTGAGGTGGGTTGCCATTTCCTTCTCCAAAAAACATAGTTTAAACAAGTTAGAGTTTAATTTTCCCTTCAGTAAAAGAAGACAGGGGTGGGGCTGGTGGGGTAGGTCGTCTAAGGCTAGAACGGAAGCCCCAAGATTCCTAGAGGACTGGACTCATCTCTTTTTCTTCTCTAGTCGTCCTAATACATGACTTCTATCCTAAGGGGGTCCTCGGGAGTCCGAGGTGGAGGCTGGAGTGCCAGGCATCAGAACTGTGTTTCAGTTAGGGGAGAAGAAAGGAGAGGGCAGAGGGCTTCCCTGGAAGCCACACCTAACAACTTCCGGTGACATCTCATTGACTACCTCTAGCTGCAAAGACCACTGGGGTTTTGTTTTTATTTCTCTATGCTGGGCACACTGATCAAGGTTCTATAACAAGGGGGAAAAAATAAATTTGCGACTTAAGTGCCCAAAAATGCGGGCTTCCCAGGTGGCACAGTGGTAAGTCTGCCAAGCAGGAGATGCAGGTTCCATTCCTGGGTTGGGAAGATCCCCTGGAGAATAGCAACCCATTCCAGTATTCTTGCCTGGGAAATCCCATGGACAGAGGAGCCTGGCAGGCTACAGTCCATGGGATCGCAGAAGAATCAGACATGACTTAGCAACTAAACAGCAAAACAGCCATAAAATACAGCTTTTCAGATTCGAAGTGTGGGGCTGATAGCAGGTAAATATATGGCTATATTTCTGGTTTTATTTCCCACTTGCAATAGTCATTTGGAAAATACAAGATGGTGTATGCAATTTCTTAAAAAGTTATAACTTTACTAAGATTTCCAGCTTTTTCTTATCCACAATTTCAAGTTATAATTGATGAGACTCTGTAAATTCATAGTATTTAAACTATTTTTTCAGACTTTTATAATTAAAAGAAACACAGAAGTGGTATTTTAGATCAAATAATTTTCTTATTTTTATTCTGAAATTTTAATCTGAGGCTTTTTATCTGCAAAAACATTACTCCCAGATTTCCCTTTCAAAGAAGAAATGTCCATTATTAGAACTTTCTTTATCTTTTAAG
>SJYQ01013195.1:285816-354022 GCA_006410935.1 Redunca redunca
TAATTATAGCTAAAAACCTTTCTTTTGACCTCAGTTTCTCCAGAGATAAAGTAGATATAGTCATTCATTCATTGAATATATACTTGTGGGCTTATTAGGTGTTGGATACTTTATATATGATAGTCATTTTTATCTCAGTGTTAACAAAATAATGGGGTAATTATTAATTATGGAGTTAGTTAATCAGTACTTTTACAGTTAAATTTCTTTTCATACAAGTAAACCAAATTTGATATATTGAAAAAAGAAACAAAACTCCTTCTGGAATGAGATACAAATATTTCAACTGGGTACACATTCGTTCAGTTCACTCAGTCTGTCCAACTTTTTGCGACCCCATGAATCGCAGCACACCAGGCCTCCCTGTCCATCACCAACTCCCGGAGTACACCCAGACCCACATCCATCGAGTCCGTGATGCCATCCAGCCATCTCACCATCTGNTCTGAATGTTGCGCTTTAAGCCAACTTTTTCACTCTCCTCTTTAACTTTCATCAAGAGGCTTTTTAGTTCCTCTTCACTTTCTGCCATTAGGGTGGTGTCATCTGCATATCTGAGGTCATTGATATTTCTCCCGGCAATCTTGATTCCAGCTCGTGCTTCCTCCAGTCCAGCGTTTCTCATGATGTACTTTGCATATAAGTTAAATAAGAAGGGTGACAATATATGGCCTTGACATACTCCTTTTCCTATTTGGAACCAGTCTGTTGTTCCATGTCCAGTTCTAACTGATGTGCTGCAAATGTTACCTATTTTTTTAGAGTTCCTTCAGCTTGCTAGGAGGAAGTGTTGTATTTCACAAAGCCATTTCATATTATATTGTTTACTCTTAAATAGGAAAGTTGTTAATATTTATCTTCTAGTACCCTTATATGTAATGATTCACAATACATGTTTTGCTATATGGCAAAGAAGATAAATATTGTACTAGATAAGTACTAGAAGATAAATATTAACAATTTTCCTATTTAACAGTAAATATAATATGAAATGGCTTTGTGAAATACAACACTTCTCTCTAGCAAGCTGAGGGAACTCTAAAATAGATAACATTTGCAGCACATGTATATATTTTTAAATTTATATTAATGTAGCTGTATTGCTGCATCTCTAAGGTAATACTTTTAGTGTCACTGTGTTCCAGAAATATGTTACAAGGAAAATCATAGTAGAATCCCCTGTAACGGGGAAATGTCATAGTAATGTTTCCCCTGATAGAATTCAAAATTGTGCCCTGCTCTGTAAATGAGGAGAGAGTTCGGAGTCAGAGCCCGACGTTGGGGTACTGTGGTTTACTCTCAGTTTGTTACTAATTGTAATTACCTTCTGACACTGGCCAGACCAGCCAAACTGTGGACGTCCTCACTTTCCTCTGCCAGAGTACAGGGGGCGGCAGCGGTCAGGGAGGACCCTTGGCCCTCCGGGGAGTTTCACGAGGGGCTGACGACCTGCGAGCGGTAGGAGAGGGGCCGCAAAAGTTATCTGAGTCCTTAAAAGAGAGCGTATCTCTTTCACATCACAGAAGACACAGGTCCCTGCATTTCAATTCTGGATTCAGATAAGAAGCAGATGACGTAGAGGCAGCGAGGAGAGGTGAGGCGGAGAGGATGGCCAGACTCGGAAGGAGAGTGTTCCCTGCTGCTAAGTCGCTTCAGTCGTGTCCGACTCTGCGACCCCCTGGACGGCAGCCCACCAGGCCCTGGGATTCTCCAGGCAAGAACCCTGGAGGGGGTTGCCATTCCTTCTCCGAGTGTTCCCTGAGAAGGGAGTAAATGCGGGAGTTACCAAAGAGCAGCAAGTAGGTTAATAAATAGAAGTTTCATGCGTTTTCCCAGGTGCCCTTAATCTTATTCAGACAAAGGTGCTATTTTTAAAACTCTGACCATACTCCATAGCTCACCTCTGCCTGGGCTGGCTAATTGTAAGTGGAAACGTGCCTGCTTCTTGACCAAAAGCTTGTCCTTCCTACTGCTCAAGGTCAATGTTGTTTTTGTAGTATGATGTTTAGAGTCTCTTTCGTACCATGTTTCTCTACTCTGTAAATTTCTCCCCAGATATTTCTCCCCTCTATAATAGAACACCACTACTTGAAGCCCTATCAAATACCAATACTTGGATTAACCAGTAAATTGGTGGCCGACATGGATGTTGACATTTTTAACTTCAGATTAATGGAGGTATGATCTGTGTTCTTTGTTGAGGAACAGTGGCACAAGAAGGAGATTTTTAAAATATGTTTTGTCTCAAAAGAAAATAGACGCACGTGTCACTTTTACCAAAGCCAATGAACTCTGCTATGTGATAACCTTACACTAATTTCTTCCTTTGAATACAACCCCATCTCCTCACTCACTGTTGCTAAAACCGATACCAGATCTGAGTCCTGAAAATGACCTCTTCTCCTTCCTCCCATGTCTTCCCTCCCACAATTCTCATGAAAGAAACAACCCTCTACAATAAACAAGGAATTAGAGGAGAATGGTCTAGAGCTAGCCCATTTATTACAGCACTAAGTAATTTCCTTTATCCCTGGCTTGTCACATCTCAAAGCATCAATGGACTCAAGATCCTTCAGGATGGTTAAAAAACACTGATGCTAACCTGTGAGGCAGAAGAAATGATACAAAGTGGACCTTTGCCCCCAGAGAATGACTGAGGTCCTATGGGAAGATTCTTCAGCCTTGCAAAGAGCAAACTCATGTGGCAGGAACACAAGCAGGTGCGATGAGAGAAGCAGGGCAAAGAAACCAAAAACAGAGTATGGGGTTATTTATGATGATGCTGCAGCTGTATTGATCAGAGGCAGCTTCCTCTCTTAACCCTACCTTCCCGGTACTTATAGAAGGTGTCATCCATCCCCCAAAGAATTATATCCCAGTGTGAAGGGGTTGGGGACAGGGTGTGGGGTTAGTTTTCAGGACCTTAGTTACAAGAAGCCTGGTTATCTAATATAGTTCTACCATATCTAATGACAAACAAACCAGTGATCTCTTTGCATATCCCATTTCCTAGGAAAGAAATGGTGTATCATTTCACAGTGTACCTTGCAGGAAAAAAAATTCTGCCCTCCCTGCCAGATCATATTACCTTCAGCATCAAAAAGTCTAATACAAAATTGAAGTTGTTAAAGCACAGCATGGTACTGAAAGGGCATTTATATTTGAAGAGCCTTGCACTGCCAGGACACTGCTGGTCGCACAGTAGGTGGTCAGTCATGTTTGATGAATGAATGAATGAATGAATGTTGGTATACTTATCGGGACTCAGTGAATGGACATGGAATGCAGGCATTCAAGTCTCTATGCTCAGCAGCTTGGCTGATGGGACCTCAGGCTCCTAAGATAGCTGGAATCAGCCATTCCAGGCTTCCTTCTGGGCCCAGTCTTGCTTGAGAAACAACTGTGTCCTCCGAGACTGAGGATGAATTTAGAATATGTGCACACAGTTCCAACTTTGTAGTCTGGGAAACTCCGAGACAAGAATTGATCCTCTGTCCTTCAACAAACAACCCCAAAGCAGTTTGCTACCCAATTCGGGCCAAAGATTATCTGTGATAGACTTCTGAAGAAAAGAAACTGGTAGACAATACAATATCCTTTTCACCTCAAGGGAAAGGGGATTTGAAAGCTCTTCTTAATGTTGCTGAGGTAACATTTCATTTGGGGAAAAAAAAAAATCCTTATTCTGATGCAGAAGGGAAAAAAGATTGGTAGCTGATCAAGCTGGTTCATTCTAAGGAAGTCTAAGAATTTGTCCCAACTGAGTGTTGAAGAGTCATCTAGGGAAGGCAAATTGTGACTTATCTCTGTAACAGACAACTTTGGCTAATGTATGACTACCTTTATTCCTAACAGCTAACATTTTATGGAATTTAACCAAAAACCACATTAGAAAGAGAAGAAAATGTTACTAGGTAGATGTGTTTAGCTTCTGGTGATAGTTAAACTGATCAGAGAATACTAGAAATTATTAGATTCCAGCAAAAGTCTAAAATGGCATCAACCTTGGATTTTGAGGAAGATGGAAAATAGAGCCATGCAAAGACCTCTGTTCCTTCCATTTCAGGTTCCTGGAAACGACAAACCTGTTTTGCTTTTTAAAAAAATCATAGCAGTACTAGGAAACAGGAATTGATACACTGGGCAGGCCAGAAATTATTATAAGGAATCCTGAAACATATGCAAAGCAGATGGAATAATGTTAACAGAGAAAAGCTACTAAGCTAAAAATGGAAATGACTTCAAATGTGCTACTGACTCAGGGCGCATACAAGGAACAGGAAGAATCCTAGGCCCCCAGAAAGTGATCAAATGAGACAAATACGGACATTGAAGCAAAAGTGCTGAAGAACATGTTGGTACATCAGTAATGTATTAATAGATTTATATATCATAACCAAGCAGGACTTATCCCAGAAGAGATTCAACACTGGGAAAAAATTAACATAATTCACTCTATTACTAGATTAAAAATGGAAATCCTACAGTCATGTAAACAGATGCCTCATGAAAGAATTCGATTAATTTCAACATGTATATCTAATAAAAAATTCTTTTTAGCATAGTAGGAATAGAAAAAGCTTTCTTACCCCAATTAAGGATATTATTAACCTCAAATCCTTAACCCCCCAAATCCTCAACTACAAAGACGATCTATTTGGAAGGTTTCCATTAAAATCAGAAATAAGTCCAGAATGACTCATCATTTCTGCTAGCCAACATTATAACGAAAAGTGTAACAAAATGGGTAAAAAATTCTCTATTGGCAAAGAATAAGAAAAGTGAGCTATGTGTATTCAGATAATATAATGTTTTTTTTTTTTTTATTCCAGGAGACTCAACTAGCAAACTATTAGAAATAATGACAGAGCTCAACAGTGTGACCGGAAACAAGACGAACAGACAGCCTTCAGCCTTAGACCGAATGTGTGTGTTCCCTCCAGACCGAATGTGTGTGTTCCCTCCAGAGCGCTTGTGTGGAAATCCCAACCCCTATTGTGATGGTATTAGAAGGTAGGATCTTTGGGAGGTGATTCAGTTCAGTTCAGTTGCTCAGTCGTGTCCAACTCTTTGTGACCCCGTGAACTGCAGCACGTCAGGCCTTCCTGTCCTTCACCAACTCCCAGAGTCCACCCGAACCCATGCCCATTGAGTCAGTGATGCCATCCAACCATCTCATCCTCTGTTGTCCCCTTCTCCTCCTGCCTTCAATCTTTCCCAGCATCAGGGTCTTTTCAAATGAGTCAGCTCTTTGCATCAGGTGGCCAAAGTATTGGAGTTTCAGCTTCAACATCAGTCCCTCCAATGAACACCCAGGACTGATCTCCTTGGGAGGTGATTAGGTCATAAGAATGGAGCCCTCTAGAATGAGATCAGTGGCTTCTACTAAAGAGAGATTTTTCTTTCACAAAAAATGTACCTCAGTTAACATTGATATTACTAATTCTTTGAATTCTTTGTCTGGTAAACTGTTTATTTCACTTTTTTCCCAAGGGGTTTTCTTTTTCTCTTTCAATTGGGACAGATTCCTCTGTCTTCTCATTCTGTTTGACTTTGTCTCTCTGAAATTATGTGAGACAGTTACCCACTGTGGTCTTGAAGGAGTGTCCTTATGTGGGAGCATCCTCATTCCATGAGTGCCCAGCGGCTTTGGCAAGAGAGCTGAATCTGCTGTGGTCCTGAGTCACGTCTCCCCCAGGGTGTGCCGGCAGCTATCGGCTTGGTAGGAGGTGCGCTTGAGTTGGAGGGGCTCGGCCTGGAGCCCGGTGTGAGCTAGGTCTTCCTGTCTTTCCCGTGGCCATCATCACCCAGTCAGGGGCCGGCTAGAGTCCCAGGTTACCGGAGCAGAAGCCTTGAGGATTGGGTCTGAGCTGGTTCCATCCCCTGTTAGTGTGTCCTCCCGCCCATCCTGACACCAGTCCCCTCACCCTATGGGGAGGCAGTGCTGGACAAGGAGGGCTGGTGTGGGCCCTTGGCATGAGTTGGGGCATGGCCTGTAAGCAGTCTGGCTGGGGTCAGAGACCCAGGCTGCTTTCCGACATGCCGCCTATGGAAGAACCAGTGACGGCTGCCCTTGCCCTGCTCGGATGTCACATCAGGCCTGAGTCACATGTGGTCTCTGCTGAGCCCTCTTCCTGAGCCTTGGCAGCCCCCAGCCCAGTGTAGAGCTGGTTGTGATGCAAGCCGCTGAAGCTCTCACCTGTCTTAGGCTGGGGCAGGCTGGGGGGCAGCGGTGTGCCGTCTCAATCCACCATCTCTGCCTTGCTTCGGGAACAGGCTGGTGGCCACATCCTCCTCATGAGTGGAGTCCTGGCTTTCTGCAGGCCTCCTGTTAGCCCCACCAGCACGGGGGCTTGTCCTCCCCATGTTGGACCCCAGGGCTAGGGTGCCGGTTTGTGCCTGAATGACTCACTTCCAGGGTGAATCTCCACCCGCGTAATCCCTGTTTGCCTCTGACACTCTCCCAGGACCGCAGGTCCCAAACTGACTGTTTCCCTTCCTTTCCCACCGGATTCTGCTGCATGTATCTTTCGTACCGCCTTGGTTGTTTGGCCGTCTTCTTGCCAGTCTCCAGTTAGTTTCAGTGTGAATTTTTCCACATGTAATTGTATTTTTGATGTGTCCACAGGGCCAGGTGAGTTCTGCATCCTCCTATTCCATCACCTAGCTCTCCACCCTTTCATCACTGATTTGAAGTATCACCTGTATTACTTAGAAAATAAATCATGTAAAATCTAATCACAAGTTTTAATCTAGATTTTCTATTCTGTCTTATTGATCTACTTACTATTCTTATACCAGTTGTTCTAATCATTATGGCTTCATTTTTGTATTTGCTACAGCATTGTTCTTTTATAAATTGTCTTGACTAAAATCTTGTGTATTTCTCTTTTGAATTAATTTTATAATTAACTTGGCAAATTCCTGGAAAATCCTGAGAGTACTTTTTTGTAATTATTTTAGATTTACAAATTAATTAAAAGATTGAAGAAATTCATTGCTAATACACTGTCTTGCAAATATACTAAAGGAGGTTTTCAGGGTGAAAGGAAATGACTACAGATAGCAGAAAATGATGAGTACCAGAAATGATAAATCTTGAGTAAATAAATTGTGTGCATATGTTTTTAAACTCAATTTCCTTTGCAATCTTAGACTGCAATGTTAGACTGTGTAATGTGCTAATTATAAGAATGTATTCTTAGGTTTATAACATACATAGGTGTTATACATACATAATATATATGGCAATTGAGGGGGGAGAATTGGAACTACCTTCTTAAGCTGCTATATTTTACTGGTATTAAGTCACTATTAACCTAAAGTAGATTGTGACAGGTAATGTTTATATCATAACTCTTAAAGTAACTGTTAAGAAATAGGAATTGTTAAAAATCAACAGAAGAATGAAATAGGTTCATTAAAAAATATATTAAACACAAAAGAATATAGTAAAGGAGGAACAGAGGAAGAACAAAGATCTGAGACATGGAATTCTCTACCCAACAGCAGAATGCACTTGCCTTTTAAGTATACATGGAATATTGCCCAAAACATAATATTTTAGGAAACAGTAAACTACAGCTCAAGGGCCGGGCACCTAATTTTTCAAAACTATTTTAAGTGTGTAATTCATTGGCATTATTTGCATTCATAATGTTATACAACCATCACCATTATCTATACCCCAAATTTTCATCATCCACAGCACAGTCTCTGGACCCATTAAATGATAATTCTCCATTCCCCACGCCCTCCAGCCCATGTAGTCTACTTTCTGTTCCTATGAATTTGTTTACTGTAAACATTTTATATAAGTGAAATTACATAGTATTTGTCCTTCTGTGTTGAGCTTATTTCACTTAGCCTCATGTCTTTAAGGTCTGTCCATATTGTAAACATATATCAGAAGTTCTTTCCATATTATAGACAAATAATATTCCATTATATGTATCTATTATACTATATTTTGTTTATCCAGTCATATGTTGATCAATATTTGGGTTGTTTATATCATTTGGTTTCTGTGAAAAATGCAGCAGAGAATACTTGTGTGCAAGCAAGTATCTCCTGAGTCCTGCTTTCAGTTCTTCTGAGAGGTGGAATTGCTGGTAATTTTATGTTTAACTTTTCGAGGGATCACTGAACTGTTTCTCACTGCATCATTTTCTACTTCCACCAGCTATATACTAGGCTTCCAATTTCTCCACAGCCTTAGTATATTTAAAAAACACTGAAATCATTTTTTAAAATGATTTTTGTTCAGATTAGATGAGAAATCAACAGAAAGAAATATGGGAAATCTAAATTATTTAGAAATTTGGAATAATTTGGAAATTAAGCAATATATTTCTAAATAGCCTGTGAAAAGGGGAAATTAAAAAGCATTTCTCTAAAAACGTGTATGTGTTTTTACTTTTGCCTGTGCTGGGTGTTCGTTGCTGTGCACAGGCCTCTCTAGTCTTGGGGACGGCGGCCCTGTGCTGCAGTGCCCGGGCCTCTCCGCAGGGTGCTTTCTCCTCTTGGGAGCAGGGCTCTAGGGCGAGGGGGCGCCAGTGGCTGTGGCACCGGGCTTAGTGCCCCGTGGCATGGGGGCTCTTCCAGACCAGGATCAAACCCACGTCCCCTGCCTTGGCAAGCGAATTCTTAACCACTGACCACCAGGGAACTCCAAGATTGTTTCTAAATGAGTAAAACAAACCCACAGTGGACTGAAATTTATAGAATGTAGCTAAACCGATATTTATGGTTAAGATAGGGTGCTTCTCCCTTACCATTAGGAATGGGAAGGGATATCAACTCTTGCCACTTTTATTCAGTATTGTAATGGGGATTCTAACTAGAGTGATAAGGCAAGAAAAATCAAGGTATAAAAACTGGAAAGGAAAAAGTAAAACTTTTTCTAATTATGAATTAATGAATTTTACAATATTGCAAAATACAGTCTACCATGCAATTATTACTTGCATTTCTATGTACAAACAATAAACAACCCCAAATGAAATTAAGAAATCAATTTCTTTCATAATAATAAGATACTTTCCAATGCATTTAACAAAAGTAGTGCAATATGTCTGAACACTGAAAGCTGTAGAGCATAGCTAGAGAAATTAGAGAAAATCTCAATAAATGGAGAGCTATTCCTATGTTTTAGAAATAGATTATGAGATACCTGAATAACTCCATAATTTAATAAAAATTACTAAATTATACCCTTATAATTGGTGGGTTTTATGGTATATAAATTATACCTTCATAAAGCTGTTAAAATTGTTTTTTAAATGACCTTTCTGGGTGTAGGTGCTAGATGCATTTGTGTCAGAAAGCTATATTTTATAATATGTTTGTACTCAAAATAAAGACTGCTGAAGTAAATACGCAAGTTTATTAAAGCCAAGGTATTTTTATATCCCTAATTCCAGTCTCTAAGTCTTAAACTGCTAAACATTCATCATCATAGATTTCAACTTTTAAACTTGTACAATTATTTATTTGTGTCCACAGCCATAAAAAAATTGGAATGGGTATTTTTTGTATTATATGTTAAAACTATTGTATTATGTTGTGTACTACAAGGAAGAGAAAATAGAGTGTCTTGGGTGAAAATGAAGCTAAAAGTTGTGGCTCTCTACACGTGCTAAGTTGCTTCAGGATTCTCCAGGCAAGAATACTGGAGTGGGTTACCATGCCCGGCTCCAGGGGATCTTCCCAACCCAAGGACCAAACCCGTGTCTCTTATGTCTCCTGAATTGGCAGGCAGGTTCTTTACTACTAGTGCCACCTGGGAAGCCCGTGGCTGTCTATAGGTTACAATTATTTCAGTAATCCACATGGCAGTCGAGCCGTTATAGTGAAGTTATGTCCATTAGATGGAAACTGGCAATTAGATTTCCCACAGAGAGGGACTCTTCAATATTGCTAGACTTCTCAGTGTGAAAAATTCATACATCATGTAATCCCTCTATTAAATACCTTCCTTAGGTGGGTAAGTTACCCACCTTTTAGGTGGGTAAGTTTCCTGTGAAGCAGCACCTGCCTTATTACCTTTATTATTTTTGAGAAATGTGAATTCAGTTTTTTCTTAATTTTGGTTTCTCTGGGGAATGAAGTTAGATATTACTTTGTATACTAATCTTACTGTCTTCTTAAAAATAAGAGAAATAATAAAGCAAGTTTTGTTGGGTGCCTGACCCTGTGTCTTAGAAGTCCATACCGAGAACGTTGGGAAGTGTTAATGCTGTTTTCATTTTGTATGCCCCTCATCTTTGAAAGGGCTTCCCTGGTGGCTCAGATGGTAACGAATCTGCTGGCAATGCAGGAGACCTGGGTTCAGTTCCTGGGTTGGGAAGATCCCCTGGAGGAGGGCAAGGCAACCCACTCCTGTATTCTTGCCTGGAGAATCCCCAAGGACAGAGGAGCCTGGTGGGCAACAGTCCATGGGGTCACACAGAGTCAGACACGACTGAGCAACTAAGCACACAGCACATCTTTGAAAAGTTCTTAATGCTCCATAGTGCTGTTCACACACTGACTAAAGAGCGGTAAATATCACCAGGCATCCGAATAAATAAATGCTCAGTGTTCAACTTGTGGACACCTATCTAGACTCTAATGGGCAGTTTCACTCACTGTCTCTACAGCAGCTGATTCTAAGACCCTTGCCCTCCGCCCCATCTTGGTCTTGCAGGTGGAATTCAGGCAACTAATACGTGAACTGTGAACTCCCTGATGTTCAAGCTGGTTTTAGAAAAGGCAGAGGAACCAGAGATCAAATTGCCAACATCCACTGGATCATGGAAAAAGCAAGAGAGTTCCAGAAAAACATCTATTTCTGCTTTATTGACTATGCCAAAACCTTTACTGTGTCGATCACAATAAACTGTGGAAAATTCTGAAAGAGATGGGAATACCAGACCACCTGACCTGCCTCTTGAGAAATCTGTATGCAGGTCAGGAAGCAACAGTTAGAACTGGACATGGAACAACAGACTGGTTCCAAATACGAAAAGGAGTACGTCAAGGCTGTATATTGTCACCCTGCTTATTTAACTTATATGCAGAGTACATCATGAGAAACCCTGGACTGNAGGAATGATGCTAAAGCTGAAACTCCAGTACTTTGGCCACCTCATGCGAAGAGTTGACTCATTGGAAAAGACTCTGATGCTGGGAGGGATTCGGGGCAGGAGGAGAAGGGGACGACTGAAGATGAGATGGCTGGATGGCATCACGGACTTGATGGACGTGAGTCTGAGTGAACTCTGGGAGATGGTGATGGACAGGGAGGCCTGGCGTGCTGCGATTCATGGGGTCGCAAAGAGTCGGACANCGACTGAACTGAACTGTTAAGCATATTGTGCCTATGTATTTCCTAGTAGCAAGTGACTGGGTGGACAGATCTTTTATAATAGCAGTTTTCTGGGGGGAAAAGAGGAGCAGCTATTGCTGCCAGGTGGCAAAGGGATCCTTAAATGGGAGATATTATTAGCACTAAGACCACAAAGAGGTTAGAGGCCGTTTAGTTCAACATCAGTCATTTCACAAAAGAGAAAGTTGAAACTTGGGAAACTGAGTGGATTTACCCCAGGGGTAGCCAAAACTGACAGTTTCCTACTCACTATCTGTTCTTCTTCCTCACTAATGAACCCTGGATTTTGTTTAGAGTGGCAATGTTCCCAGAGTAAAAGAATCACCTTCTCAGCCTTCCTTGTGGCTAGGGATAAAGACATATGTCCCAGTCCTCACAAGGGAGATGTAAGCGGAGGTCATTGGATGGGGTTTTGGAGAAAGCTTTCTAAAGGGAGGCGTCAGACTTCTTTTCGTCTCTTCCTTCCTCCTTCCTGTGTGCCATGCAGACACAAGACTAGTTATTTGTGATTTTTATTATTTCTGGGTGTCAAAAAACTTTCTCTTTTAAAGCAATACCTCTTTCTGGCAATCTGTCAAATATTGGTATAGAAGGAAATGGCAACCCCCTCCAGTATTCTTGTTTGGAAAATCCCATGGACAGAGGAGCCTGGCAGGCTACCGTCCATAGGGTCGCAAAGAGTCCGACATGACTGAAGCAACTTAGCATCAGTACTGGAGGAATCCATTCATGAATGCTACAGCTGCTGCTGCTGCTGCTAAGTCGCTTCAGTCGTGTCCGACTCTGTGCGGCCCCATAGACGGCAGCCCACCAGGCTCGCTGTCCCTGGGATTCTCCAGGCAAGAACACTGGAGTGGATTGCCATTTCCTTCTCTAATGCATCAAAGTGGAGTTACTCAGGCATGTCCAACTCTTAGCGACCCCATGGACTGCAGCCTACCAGGCTCCTCTGTCCATGGGATTGTCCAGGCAAGAGTACTGGCGGGGGGTGCCATTGCCTTCTCCATGAATGCTACAGATCTTACTCGAATTCTGTACCTAGCTTTTCTTACGGAAGCAAAGGACATACCAAGGTTTTACAGAACCTGAGAAGGACAAGAAGCTTATCTGCAAGACATACGCTTGTTTCTCAGTTTCTGTTGAGTCCTCACTGTGAACCCGCAGCACATTAACTTTTGCTGCTTGCTGTAAGAGAGGAACAGCAGCAACTCATTGAGGACAGTAACAGCACCAACAAAAAGGCAGAGAGGGAAGTAACTCACTGAAGAAGGAGCAACGTTCTGGTGGAAGAAATGGGCAATGTTGTTAGAGCTTTATGGAGAAGTATGTAGGGAAACGAGAAATCATTATATACTTTTGGATTTCTGGGCCAGAGAAGAAAGTGTTTTTTTTTTTTTTTTTTAAGAGAAAAGTTCATGCTCTTATCACTTTTCTCCTTTTCAAGAAAGATAAAGAGACTGCATATAGTGCAGGAATAGAGTAGACCTGACTGTTCAGCCAAGTTTTCTTCTCAAGAGAAGCAAAGATTGGCAAGTTTGAGTGAAGCAGAGAGAAGCCCAAGAGGCCAGTTTCAGCTGCAGCCTGCTAGGGGAGCTGCTATTTTAAAAGAAAAGTCTTAAATGTGAGAAGCACAGCACTTAATGTTTAACTCCATGAAGTGAAAATAATTGCAAAGTGAGTTAGTAGTAGCTAAAGGGTGAGAATGCTTATCCAGGGAGCACACCTTGATGGCCAGAATCAGCTTTTTTTTTTTTTTTTTTAAATTAAAGGAAAGTTGAGTATCAACAGGATATAGAGATATAATCGACCTTACACACTTTGTGTGTTTAAAATACAATCCCTGGTGTTTGTTCTCATCTCAGGAGCGCTGGCTTGGTCTTTGTTACCTATCGGATTTCAGGAAGGCTGACTTGAGATGCGGCGGTGCCATTTCCTGGGCCCTCACTTGTCTTTTTTTTCCCCGGCGCTGTCAGCCCAGATCCTTTGTTGTGCCTGCTCGACATTCATTCTCTCTGCCCTCACACCTCCAGACCGTGGGATGGGGATTTTTCCCGGGCCTTGCAGGAAGAGCTCCGGACGGGCACCGTCTCAGGCACCAGATAAAGGACAGCTTTAACCAGCCAGTGGGTGTCGGGGCTGGGTCGGCGCCACGCCGGGCGCAGACTCGCTTTTGTGTCGGCGCTCGTCTCCGCGGCCGTCTGACCCCCTGGCGGGAGGCGCGGGCCGCGACCCCCGAGGAGGCGGGGCCTCCGCGCCGGCTCCGCCTGGTGTGGGTTTCACGGCCGCCGCCGCCGCCCTCGTTTGTTCCGTTACATCGCCCGGTCCTGAGCTGCCGGTCGTGGCTGCCCGGGAGCCCTCCATGGCCTTCCTCCCACCCAGCTCCGCATTTTGCTTTTCCCCCTCGCTTTCTCATTTTTCCTCGTTAACAGCATCCTGACGGGGCGCTTGGCAAAACTCAGGCTGAAAACAGAGAAAAGAGAGAAAAAGGACAAATTCGGTGCACCTGCCTCCTTCCTCCGGAGTTTGCGAAGGATCTTAACCATGTCTGAGTCGGGGGAGATTAGTGAATTTGGCTACATCATGGAATTATTAGCCAGAGGCAAGGTAAGTGCCGGGGCGCGCGGAGCTGCGGCCTGGGTTCCGCCCCCAACCCCACCCCCGCCCCCGACTCTGGGCACTACTTGGCCTGTGGCTGCAGGAGTCCTGGGCCTGGCAGCCCCCGGGGAGGGCGGGACTGGAGTCCCAGGTCCGTGTTCTCAGCCAGGACGCCCAGCCGCTGCTGAAAGCAAAGCAGACATCTGACCTCCCACCCTCTGCACCCCCATTAATAGCGCGGCATCTCTGAAATGAGCCAAAAAGGACTTGGCCAGCTGGGTGACGGCGGGGGCTCTGGGACCGAGGGGGGCAAGGGTTCAGCCTGGGAAGATGGGGAGGAGGACCGGGCGTTGGCCAGGGGGCGCTCCTCGACGCGCCCGGGGCTCCTAAGCGTGGTTGACAGCGTGTGGTTGCCTTGGTCTGTCCAGGCGCAGAGCGCGGAGGGAAGGCTGGACCAGACGGTGGATAGGCTATGAGGGTGGGATCGGGTTCACGCAGTCCGACCTTACGGCGGATAAGCAGGGGCAGAACCCCGGTTCGCCCAGCCCTGGTGTGTTCGGGTCCTCGGCCGTTGTCCCAGGCCCGGAACATTTCAGGCATCCTTCCTTTGGAGGGGAGAGGGAGATGCGAGGGCGCCGGGTTTCAGCCAGGCACCTGTTCCTTTCGGAGTCCTTCGGAAACCCAGGCTGGCGCTGTCGGTGGCGCCTGGTGACCCCGCCCTTGGCCGGGCAGAGTGGCGCCTCGCTGAAGCGGAAAGCCTTGCCCGAGTCTGCCTTCCGAGCTACATCTGTGAAAGTGCCTGGAGAGGCTCCTGCGTGGTTTACAGGCGGGAAGAACTGGGAAATGTGAAGGTCCCGCGGTCCGCCGGGATTCGTCTGTGCCTAGAAAGCGAGAAACGGTCTTCTGCAGCTTTGAGTTTCGAGAAAACGTTATGGCACAGATGAGAAAAGGATGCCCTGCGCAAGGTCATCATGAAAAGAAGGATGATCTGCAGCTGTGCTGTGAGCCCCTGGAACACGAGTCTCATATCTCACCAACCCCAGCAACGCGGATGCTTCAGGCCAGACAGCCCCACCGCTGGGGAGCAGGTTAACGTCCCCCACCGCACAGCCCGCGACCAAAGGGTCCCGGGCTAACTGTGGGCCTCCTGAATTCTCTCTCTTGTTGTGCAAACAGGGAATACACTCACCCAAAACAGAATGCTTATTCACTTTTCTTTAGTAGAGTCAGTGTTTCAGGCCATCCCTGCCATTTACACCTCGGATCAGAAGCAGAAACGGAGGACACCGGTTCGGCTTTTTCGTGTCCCGAGGCTCCATCCTACACTTCGAGGGGCCTCCAGCACACCTGTAGGGGCATTCTGGCCAGCATCTCCAAGCTCTTTGTCGCCCCAAACAGCTTCCCCTTGGCCACGAGCACCTCCCTTCCCCACCCCCGGTCTGGAGTGCGTACCACAACCCTCTCCACCCTCTGGAGGATTGACCCTGGGGAGAGGAGTTCGGAAGGAAGTGCTGAGCGAGGAGGCTGGCTTCCAGGGGGCGAGCCTGGCCTGTCTAAAGCACACAGCAGGACCCTGGTTGCCCAGGAACCAAACGGGGGAGGAGGATGTCTTTTGTTGGTTACAAAATCAATGGCCCACCCTAGATGGGATCAGGAGCAGAATGACTGAGAGGTCAGTTTAGGCCCCTGGTGCTCAGGTGTTCTTCAGAGTTAGCTGGAATTGTATTCCTTGGCTAATACTGTCCTTCAGTAAGCAGGCAACACTTGATATTAGGAGAGAATAGTTTTGAGGTAGGATCCAGGGATCTGCAAGTTGATATCCCAGGTGATTATGAAGCAGGCAGGTGAACTTCTCATGAACACTAAATGGGCAAGGAGGGCGGAATCATTAATGAACCCTTAAAACGTCTTATAATAAAGTCAGGTGAAGAAAACTAACCTCTTGCAGTTAGCATTGTGTTTCACAGTATGCTCACTGTAGTGAGAAAACACAACTCAGAACCTTTCGGCTTTATCCACTGAATTTCTCTGCCTCGCTCTCCACTAGGTGGACCCTCTTCAGTAATGGGCCTGCAGCTGCAGTGGGGGCGTGAGCTCAGCTGACTTCCAGAGTCAGAGGGGCCCGTGTGCCTGTGAAATCTCTGGGGTGGGAAAGTGGGCTTTCACGGTAGGGTCTCTGCCTTTCATCTGGTGGAGTGAGGGGTCAGGAGTAGCCTCTTAACCATTACAACTCAAGCGTCTTCTCTGCCCTCTTTCCTTATAACTCTGCTCTTCCCAGTTCTGCTTAAACCCTCCTCATATATTTGATGATACAGGATTTGAACACTGAATTCCTTACTGAGCAGTAGCCGTGGTCTAACAGACCTTTGAGGTTTGACTTGCTTTCCTTTCCTCTGAGAAGTTAGGTTCCACCTTGTAGCTCAAGTTGGTAATGTAAAGAATAATACGGAATGGATCTAATTACACCAGGTCTGTGAAGTTTCAAACGAAAGAGTTGAGGCTCTTGTCTTCCTGCCCCCTCCCCTTTCCTGCCCCCTTCCTTCAAAGCTGGGACCAGTGGGTTGACCATCATCATAATTTCTTTCACTTTTCTCTGATGACATTAACATTTTAAAACATTTAATATATGGTCATTGTAAAATATTCCAACTTTACCGAAAACTTTACAAAGTCAAAGGTGGAACTTCACTCCCACCTCCAATCCACTGCGTTTCCCAGTGGCAGCAGTTGGCTTTGTGTCTACTTCAAACTATATTAGGCTGCTGTTGTGTTCTCTGAACGTGGAAGGTGAGCCTATCATCTCAGGGTAACATAAAACCCACATGATGAGCTTGATCAGCTTACTGACTCTACTGTGACGATTACTTTAATATTTAAAGTACACAGTGATCTCTACCATTGTGGTCTTTCTGTTCATCCAACAATACTCTATGAGTATGGGTGATACCTATGATTATTCTCAAGGGGTTTAAAAAAATCAATGTAAATGGACACCTTATATTTCACTATCACAGAAATTTGTACCATTTCTGGAAGCCATTTTCTGAAGTTTACGGGTTTTTTTTTCCCCAAAAAAACTTCATATTTTGTATTGGGGCCTAGCTGATTGACAATGTTGTGATAGTTTCAGGTGAACAGCCCAGGGACGCAGTCATACATGCACATGAGCTATTCTGCCCCAAACTCCCTTCCCTTCCAGGCTGCCACATAACATTGAGCAGAGTTCCATGTGCTGTGCAGTAGGACTTCGTTGGTTATCCGTTTTAAATATAGCAGTGTGTAGATGTGGAGAAGGCAATGGCAGCCCACTCAAGTCCTCTTGCCTGGAAAATCCCATGGATGGAGGAGCCTGGTGGGCTGCAGTCCATGGGGTTGCTAAGAGTCGGACACAGCTGAGCAACTTCACTTTCACTTTTCACTTTCACGCATTGGAGCAGGAACTGGCAACCCACTCCAGTGTTCTTGCCTGGAGAGTCCCAGGGACCGGGGAGCCTGGTGGGCTGCTGTCTATGGGGTCGCACAGAGTCGCACACGACTGAAGGGACTTAGCAGCAGCAGCAGCAATGTGTAGATGTCCATCCCAAACTCCTTAACTATCCCTTCCCCCCATCCTTCCCCTCTACAGCCTGCTGGCCTGCCTCCCCCAGAAACCACAAGTTCCTTCTCTGAGTCTGTGAGTCTCTTTCTGTTTTGTAAGTTCACTTGTATCGTATCTTTTTAGATTCCACAAATAAGGGATATTATACGATATTTCTCCTTCTCTGTCTGACTTACTTCACTCAGTTTGACAGTCTCTAGGTCCATTCATGTTGCTGCAAATGGTATTATTTTATTCTTTTTAACGACTGGGTAATATTCCATTGACACATGTACCACACCTTTCTTGTCCATTCCTCTGTCAGCCTGTGAACCTTCAGGCTGCTTCCATGTCCTGGCTCTTGTAAACAGTGCTGTGATGAACACTGGGGTGCAGGTATCCTTTCAGATTATGTTTTTCTCTGGATATATGCCCAGGAGTGGGTCATATGGTAGGTCTATTTTTAGTTTTTTAAGGGACCTCCATACAGTTTTCCATTGTGGCTGTACCAATTTACATTCCCACCAACAGTGTAAATGAGTTCCCTTCTCTCCACACCCTCTCCAATCTTATTGTTTGTGGATTTTTTTTATAATAACCATTCTGATTGATATGAAGTGATATCTCATTGTAGTTTTGATTTGCATTTCTCTAATAATGAGCAATGTTGAACACCTTCTCCTGTGCTTCTTGGCCATATGTATGTCTTCTTTGGAGAAAGGTCTGTTTGGTCTTCTGCCCATTTGTTGATTGGGTTGTTTGTTTTGATGCTGTTAAGTGTCATGAGCAATTTGCAAATTTTGGAGACTAATCCCTTCTTGGTGAGATCATTTGCAAGTATTTTCTCCCAATCTGTGGTTTTGTTTTGTTTTTCTTCTGTAACTCATCTCTTTGGACTAAAAGAGAGCTTTCCAAATCTGTGACCAAAATCTAGCATTACACAATGCAGTGTTTTCAAACTGTTTTGGTCTCTAGAAAGATGTACCTTATTAATTTGCTATCATCTTCACACATTTATTTTTTCCCCACCATTGCATACTTTTCTAGAATCATATAATGAAAGCTTGATGACAGGAAACCTAGAAGAATTTATATTTAGTGCATGTCTTTATTTAGAGTTTAAACATATTTATATTTATGTATTCATAGCCAGAAAGCACTTATTTCCTACAGTTCAATAGTTACTGTTAGGGCACATCCAAAGAGTATGATAGTTTGAGCAAAATAAAGAGGCTTTGGAAAGCTTACAATTAATTTTAACAGAGAAACAGTGATGAATCCATTACTTGGTGAATTATTACTTTTAACTTTGAATATCTTTGTCGCACAAAGAATTGAAGAACTTTTATAAATACAAAATTTGCTTTCAAACAAGATGCTTAGACACTGAAAGAAGTACGTTTAGAAAACCCTCAAATCTAGACTAATGTGAAGTCTTAAACATCTCCTGAGACTAAAACAAAAATACCACCAAATGATCTGTTTCTGACTCAATAGATAGTTGCTCACACAACTGAATCTAAACTGGGTGATAATACTAAGGTTGTATCCACTGCAAAGTGTTCTTTAAAATATTTTTTTATATCTTGGGGTTGGGTAAAGTGTGTGTTTGTGGGGAGGAGGGAACGCAAAGAGAAGATTTAGGCATTAGCAATATCACTTGAAAACAGCTAATTTTGTAAATATTAGAATTTTCCTCTGATGTTTTTATTATATTGCTCAAAGATAATCTGGGAGGGAAAAACTTTCTGTGAAATGACTTTGTCAAATAATGTTTAATCACATTTTCTATGAAATTGTAAATTACACGTTAGTTGCTTACCTGCGGGCAGTGCTGAAGTAGGGAGGCTAGAGTCAGTCAGTCTCAGGTTTGAATCTTAGCTCTTGGTATGTAGGCATGTGTCCTTGACGGTATTACTTAATCTCTGGATAAAGCTGGAGAGAAGTTGTCATTGTTACATGTTCCCTCTGAAGGGAAGTATACCTATTTCACAGGGTTATTGCAAGGATTAAATGAATATTTTGTGCAAAGTTCCTAACGCTGTTATTAGCACCTAGTAGGCCTTCAATAAGTAAAGCTATTACATCTACTTACTTTGACAGTAGGTTTTGGTCTTGAGACACCTTATATGCAAATTATGATCATTAACAATGGAAGGTAGAGGTGCCAGGTAAAATGCCAGATGTAGAGTTAAATTTGAATTTCAGGTAAACAACCGATTTTTTAATCTAAGTATATCCCATGCAATATTTGAGATATACTAAAAATGTTCATTATGTATGTGAAATTCAGATTTATCAGGGTGTCCTATGTTTTTATTTGCTAAAACTGGAAACCCCAAGTATAGGAATAGTGAGATGCAGTTATAGGGACTTGCTAACAGCCTCTAAAGTATTATCGATGTTCACCCTAAATTGGCTAAAGGACCCCGTTTTCTACTAGTTACGCAGCCAATACACTCCTGTCATTAATGGGAACACGTCTACCAGGGCAGCGCTGTGTACCTCCTACCAACTCTGAAATTATTGGTCTGGTGCTACCAGTTAGCCAATGAATGCCTCCTGGATTTTCTTTTAAACAAACAAAAGCTTGAAACTGATGGGGAGATAACGTTTATAAAACATCAAACGAGTGTATGGAATAAGAGCATGTAATTGTGTTAAACTGAGCGGTAAGGGGAATGCTCCGGCAGCTCAGAGTAAGGGGAACTGATCAGTGAGAACTAGACTCATGAGGATGGAGACTAGATCTGCAGCTTGAAAGGTGAGCAGGAGTTGGCCCACCAAGGGAAATCTGAACTTCCTGGCGGGCTGGACTCCTCTCCTCTGAGGTTGTTCCATAGAAACTCTTTATGGCAGGTGAGCTTGGCCTGCCAGAGACTTAGGTCAATAGCTGGTAAGAGTCATTTATTGTTCCTTTACCTGTAACTTCCTGGTGCCCAGCAGCAGACAGTGCATGTGCCCGTCTACTGGGGTGCCCTGTGGCTGACTTCATTGCCACGTTCCTCACCACCTGAGTCCAGTGCTCTCTTAATTGAAAACCCAGATCGTTTCCAGACAGGGGGCAAGGTTTAGGAGCATGCTGGCCATGTCACCTGGTTGCTCATTCTTGCTCAGGATATACTCACAGAATGGTACTCTGGCTGTTTGACCTCAGACTGAACAGATGAAGAGCCAGTGGTGCCTCATGGCACTGACTGAGATACGCACCATAGCCATTAGGACCTGACTCAGCCTGGAATTTAGTCTCTTGTTGGGTATTAGGAATCAGTGTGGAAAGAGAGCTGGTTAATTTAATGAATACTGTAAAGCCTAAAGGGTATCAGGTTTATATTTTAAGTGTGAGCTCATGAACATTTTTTGGGCCTCTGTTTTACCAGACCTTAATAATGTGTGTGTGTGTGTGTGTGTGTGTGTGTGTTTCGGGAGTGGTGGTTGTTAGCAGGTGAAGGAGGAGAAATTGTCCTTTTGGACTTCATAAAACAGATTCAAAACAGCTCACAGCCCTGTGATAGAAGAGCAATTACACAATGCCAACGAGCATAAGATATCATAATGTAGGCAAGAGTATAAAGGTCAAGGGACTGAGTGGGTGACAGATGTGGAATAGGCTTCCTTGTGTTGAATTTTGACCCATGTTTTAAAAGAAACTTGGAAAAGAAGGTACTAGGATACTCCAAACTGAGGGGGAGGAGGCACCAAGGGATAGTATATGCAGGACAAATTGGGAGAATAATGATTTATAAAACAAAACAAAACACATCTTTTGTGTCATTCCTACTTAAACATCTTCAAAAGCTTCCCAGTACCTACTAAGAAGCAGCATGGTAGTTCTAGGCCCTGAATATAATACTGGACTCTTGTGTTTCTGCAGGAGCATTTGAAGGCTGTCAGAGAGAGGTGTGGGGAAGGGAGAGAGAAGGATTTTTAAAAAATGCCCAAACCCATAGGATTTTCAGTTGAGCAACTGAGAAGGATCTTGGTTCTCTTTGATAACTGGGAGGCTGAGATGGATGGATGTTGGGAGAAAGTGATGAGATGACCCCAAGCCCTGCAGCCATGGGACGAGAAATGACTAGGCAGATGGGAGAGTGGTAGTTTAGACTGGTGGCTTTCAAATTTGCTGTCTTCTTACCAATATTCACCCTCCCGTTTTGCTTTTAAAAGTATATGGATGAGTTTACGTAAGTATAAAAATGGTTATGGGTTAAATTACATTAAAAAGTTTCTATAACTAAAACAAGCACATGTTATAAAGTGCAAACAATACAATGTGGATGGAAAGTGTCTTCCACACCTGCTTCATCCCCTTACTTCTTCACAACACTGTTAGCATTTCTTGTGCTCTATTGCAGACACTTTTATTTGCTTATTTGTGTACATAAACAATATGCCTGCTTGTCTTTTTTTTTTACACTATTTTAGAAGTCCTTTCTCATCAGTGCATTCATTTTAACTGCTAAATAGTATTCCATGGTGTGAACGTACATTATGAATGGTAGATATTTGATTTCTACAAATAAAGTCCCTCAGAGATCTTTGTACACATTTTTGTACACAGACGCAAGTCTTTCAGTGGGAAAATTATTAGAAGTGGAATTGCTTAAAAGTTTTTGATAGGATTTTCAAAAATTTTTGATAGGATTTGCAAAATTTCTCTTCAAATAAGCCAAACCAATCTGCACTATTACAAAAAAGTTTGAAGGTGCCTGTTTCCGCCATTCTCAACCAAGTGTATTGAGGTAACTTTTGAACTTTGAGAATAAGATGGAAAATAGCAACTCATTGGCATTTGATTTGCATAATAGAAGGACTTTCAAGTTTATTTTCAGCCAAATGTTGTCTCTACAGTTTTTTTCTTTAGTTCATGTTAAACGAAACCTTCTAATCTCTTTTAGTCTGTACTTTAACTGATTCGTTTTGGACTAACGCACTATTCAAGTGGGGTGGTGTAAGATTAGAGCGACAAAGTAAGTTACTGAACCCAAAGACCATAATTAAAAACAGAAACTGATTTATGATGCTTATTAATGATTGAGCCTTTTAAAATCTAGACGAGAACATGGTGTCGGACATCATACAGGTTACTAAGTTACGCTGGCCTTTATTTTCCTCAGTTCCCCCGGATCAGGACGATTCAGACCCCGTGGGGAGGAAGCAGCCTCAACTCCAGCCCGTAAAGCCACCCAACCAGGCGTTACTCGGTGCGGTGTTCATCCTCTCTGCACCCTATCTGTAAACAGGGCGTTCCATTAAAGACCATTGCTACGGGCCGCTGCTGTTCTCAATTGCACCCTGCCTGTCATTTAATTGTCGGCTGGAGAAGAGGCTGCCTCTCCTGACAGTGCTGGGGGAAGGCGGCGGAGCTGGTCACAGCGAGAGGCTTGTCCCAAATAGGAGATAAAAGTGGGAAGCGCGTCAAAACCGAATCGGGATTCCGCGCTACAGCTCTGCGGTTCCCTCGCCCAGCTGTTTGTTTAGAGCGCCTGTTTTCTCAGTCTATACAGAAGAGAATTGTTTAGCCCGCTGGAAGGGCCAGGGGCGTGATCTAACATGACGGCTTTCAACAACCCTAGGTTCATTTGTTTTCGATTTGTCTTGAAATCCGGAGGAAACACGCTTGGAGTTTTTTGCGCAGCTAGTCTTCGAGCTGGAGAAGCTGGGCCTGACCACCGGCTGGGCGCGCCCACCAGCGGGCGCGTGGATGCGGGAGCAGTTCAGGACCACCTGTCCCCATTTCCCCGCACGCTCCATGCCGGGGCTGGGTGGCAGGGACCCGGAGAGCAGCGGCGGCGTGGACGGGACGCACACCCTAGGTCGGGTAGGACGCTGCCGCCTCTAATTCCTGGCCAGTACCTAGGGAGAGGGACCCCGACCCTGAGGCGTGTCCAAGCGCCACTTGGCAAGAACGTACCGTGCGTGACGGCGCCGCGCCCTGGTGTGTAAAAGCAGAAGCAGAGCATGAGTGCCTGGCGAGCAGTTAGGGAACGTGCAGCTCGCCCTGCGCATCGGGCCGAAGAAGAGGGGTGCGGGGCGGGGGCAGGGACCCGCTCCAGGGGCGGTGGGAGCCGGCTCTTCCCCTGGGCGCCTCCCCGCCGCGCGCGGCTCCGGGGCGACAACACGGGGAAGGAGGCCTGGTCTCAGCCTCGCCCCGCCGCCCCGTCTAGAGTCAGGAAGTGGTGCTTGTCTGTGATGCTCGAGGCGCGCTTTACCGAAGGCGCGGACGTTCGGAGGCAGAGCCGAGGGATGGCGCGGAGAAGCGGCCCAGGATGCAGGCGGCTGCGGCGCCGCGGGACAGCTCCACCCCGGCCCCGCCCTCCGCCTCCACCTCCCCTTCCCCGCCTTCGCTTCCGCCCCTCCGAGGCTCCTGACCCAGTCCGGGTGCTTCGGCCGCGGCTCCGGCGGGCGCGCGGGGCGGCGGGGAGCGGGCCGAGGCGGCGCAAAGCCCTGGGAGCCGGGCGCGGGCCACACCCGCCCACCGCGCCGCCGCGGGCTTCCCCGCCCCCTTTGTGCGGTGGGCGCCGTCGCCTGGGCGACGCCGCCGCCCCGCCCCGCCCCGCCCCGCCCTCCGCGGCCGGCGCCTGGGTCTCTGCGCGGCCGCCCGCCCCGCCGCAGTCCGCAGGAGCCGCCGCCGCAGCCGGTCGCGTGCCGCGATTCCCGGGGCCGTCGCAGGAGCAGAGCTCCGCTCTCCGCGCCTGTGCTGTCGTCCGCCCTGGCCTCCTCCTGCACGCGTCGGTCCGCTGGCCGGGGCCGGCTGACCAGCTTGCCCTCAGGCTCCGAACCGAGGCTCGGCGGCCGCCGCAGGGACCCGCCCGCCAGAGCCTCCCCCGGGCCGCGCGTCTGCCTGCTGGGGCCCTGCCGTTGATGACACCTGGCAGGAGGCTGCCATGGAGGGGGACGGCGCAGACTCGCTGGTGGGTAGGGCCGCGGGCGGCTGCCTCAGCCCCGAGGGCGGCGCGCCGGGGTCCCGCGCGCTCGGTCCCGCTGCCCTGAGCAGGGAGCGAGCCTCTCTTCCTGAGGAGCCGGGGCGGGCGTGCGGTGGCCCTGCTTCCTCTTCGCCTTCCGCGCCCCGGGCCGGTTCCGCAACCCCGGGCGCCCCCTTTCTGCCCCTGGGAGGGGAGGGTCGGATTCGAGGTCACCCGGGCCCGGAAGGGGGCGCCCCTAGGGCGCGGCGATGGCCCACCTGAGAGCCCCGGGGAGTTGGGGCGGGGCTCTCCCGTGGCCTTCAGGCTGCCCAATTCGTTTTAAAGGGGCGGGGGCCCGCCGCGGCCCGGGGCGCCGGCCCCGCCGCCCTTTGTCCGGGAGCGCGCAGCGGCTAGCGCTCTAGTCCTCCTCGGACCCCCGCGAGCCCAGCCTGCGGTCGCCGCGAGCGCAGGCTCTGCCCCGGCTTTGCCTGTCTGTGCGGGGCGGGCTTGCTCCGGCAGCTGTCGGGGTTCAAGTGCTTTTGTTTCAGGGAGTCGGGTGTGCAGTGCAGTTCTTCTCAACTTGTTGGTTTTCCGTCGAATCTCATTTATTTGGAAATGGCTTAATTGAGGGAGCCATCACACCACGTTTCTCGTAATCAGATTGCTTCCCTTCAATGTATGTAAAATGAACACTCGTTTTTCTTTTGCGTAAGAATTGCTTTATATCCATCGTGATTAGAAAGGTTATACACTGCTCTGTGTACAAGAAAAGTGGAAATAATTTTAGATCTTTGAGTGAGAGGTAAACCTCCTATGAAATAGGGCGTGAGAATCTGTTTTGGATTTTGAAGACAATATTTCCCTTTGAATTAAATGTCAAATTCTTTATGAAATGAGATAGAATGTGAAGATCCTGTATTCTTTGATGTGAATTGTGAAGTGTGGATATCTTCCAGATTTTCTAAAACTGCGACGTGATGCGGGCTTTTACTAAATAATTTATTGAGTGATGCAGCAAGAACCGCTGCATTGCACGACCCACGGATAAAGCCTTTTGGCTGAAGTACTGTCGTCAGGGATTAACTCACTTGGTGTCATTTTAAGGGGAATAGACTCGCATACATTTTTATTTAACTAAAAGAAGTGAATTGATTCAGTTTTGATTTTCTGTGTGTTTCCAGTAGTTGAAATGGTTGACTAATGTTGTACCATTTTTACAATTGCAAGGATGCTAAATACAGATTCATAGTACCTGAAGCTTGGGATCCATGGAGGGAAAACTGCCCAGGCAAAGGATGGGAAAGCTGGTATGAGGTCATTAGACCTTTATAGTTGTGATGAGTCTTAAGTGTTTCTCGTTGAAAATATTCCAAGCTTGTACCATTGAGAGCACTTATAGTGGTTCTTTGTAATCCTCCCTACCCTTTTAGTATTCATAAAGTGCTTTCAAGATAACTGCTTTGGTATTCAGCCTGAGAACCTCAAGTATTTTACATACAATTACAGTTTCTGCATGTGGAAAATGACCACATTTAATGTAGAAAATTGCTGATAATTCCGCTTGTAAGTAGATTTCAAATAGGGTCCAGGAACATAATGTCTAGTTCAGTTTTTACCAGCTCCTGTTACTTGTCAGTTACAGAGCTAATGTGCTAAATAGGGATAATCCTGTTCTTAGTGCTGTATTCTTTTTTTTTGGGGTGCTATATTCTTAATTTTTATTAAAGTAATCTACTTTCAGAATTTCACTGAAGGCGAAATATTATGGATGCCAAATATTTTATGCTAATTTTCTCATATTTCAAATATATATATATATTTTACCATCTCATGTCCGTTCACTTCTAGGCCATGCGATGACGAGGGGGTGGATAAATAATGGTATAGACTTTCATAGCCCAAAAAGAAACTTCAGATTTTAAAAAATCTTTAATTCTTTTCGGTAGTAATTGTATATGTATTTATACACGAGGTATAAGCAAGTTAACGTATTTACACACTAAAAGCCTTTTATTCTGATTTCTTGCTTCTCATGAAGGTGACCATTAAGAATATCGAAAGAGAGCTCATTTGCCCGGCATGCAAGGAGCTGTTCACCCACCCGCTGATTCTCCCTTGTCAGCATAGCATCTGTCACAAATGCGTGAAGGAGCTCTTACTGATGCTTGATGATTCATTCAATGACGTGGGGTCTGATAACTCCAATCAGAGCAGTCCTCGACTTCGGCTTCCCTCCCCTAGTGTGGATAAAATCGACAGAATTAGCAGACCAGGTATGTGGTAGAACCAGGTGATGGAGCTTGTTTATATGTTCAGAGATAATTGTAGAAGGGAAATTTCATCATTTTGGGGGTTAATCTTTCCAGGTGAATAAAGTAAAACTGTACTTATAAAAGAATCTCTGTTTCTCTTAAAATGAAATTTTAAAATGTCAGAATGAACTTTTAATTGTCTTGATATTCATTTAAAGTGGATATTGGATGTTGAACAGCAGCTTTGTGTTAAACCCATTGTTAACTGTGTCTGTATTTTAGGGCGTGTTCTATAACTCTGTGATGTCCTTTATAGGAGGGTTGAAATAATGGTCCATTGAAGTACTTACTAGGGACTCTTCTATGTTTAGTAATAGGTAAATACATAGGCAAAATTAAAGGATGAGACTGCGTAATGCCTAGTCCCGGAAGCCTTTTAGAGTAATGTTATTTGGTATCATTCTAATACATTTTATTCTTCAGCCATTTTTTTGATCCAGATTTAAAAGTAACGATTTTGAACATCAGCTATAAACATTGGAATTCTGTAGTAGTTTATAGAAGTCGATCTCAGTTCAGTTGCTCAGTTGTTTCCGACTCTTTGCGACATCATGGACTGCAGCACGCCAGGCTTCCCTGTCTATCACCAACCCTGGGAGTTTACTCAAACTCATGTCCATTGAGTCGGTGATGCCATCCAACCACCTCATGCTCTGTCATCCCCTTCTCATTCCACCTTCAGTCTTTCCCAGAATCAGGATCTTTTCCAAGGGGTCAGTTCTTCGCATCAGGTGGCTGAAATACTGGAGTTTCAGTTTCAGCACCAGTCCTTCCAGTGAATATTCAGGACTGATTTTCTTTAGGATGGACTGGTTTGATCTTGCAGTCCACGGGACTCTCAAGTCTTATCCAGCACTATTGGGATGGTGTTTTTTTCTTCTGAACATCTATTGCAGGATTAATGTAGATCAAAATGAATTTGAAATCACTGGGAACAAGGCCATTGGAAAATTAAGGGCCAGAATGAGCAGTGAGAATCAAGGGGAGGCAAAGGTTTGGATAGAAATGTCACAGCCTTGTGTTCAGCACCTCCGTCCTGTTGAGGAGAGTCCTCTAGTGGCCCTGAGCACCAGATCTCAGGGCTTCAGCTCTGCCCAGTTTGGGCTTTGAAGTTTCCAGTTTCATCCTTTGTCCACTCTATTTCTCTCTTTCATTTAGGAGTAATTTTTTAACATTGAAAAAAAAAAACCCCAAAAACAAAACACTTTTTTTTAAAATCAGAAAAGGATCTTTTTCTCATTTGCGTGTTAGAGAATTTTGATTGTGCTGTGATATGGAATCTCCTTGGGCAGTATTTGTGTCTGTGTGTTCCATTAGAAAGTGGATAAGAGGAGATTGGTTCTCAGAGTGGTACTATGGCATTTTAAATCCATGAATTTTTCTTTAAATGGTAATCGCTAGTTGCTTGGAGGATATTTTCCGCACATAAGAGTTGTATGTGTGTACATAAAAGGGAGCACTGGGTAACTGGGAGGTGCAGGGTGCATGAGGGTGGAGAGGGTTTTGCTCTTTGTGAAGTCATCACTTTCATGTTTTCCTCCTGAGAGGAGACTGGTGTACTGAGGAGGGTTGGAAAGATGGTGATGGCTTGAAACCATTCTGCCAGATAAAAGTTCATCTGTTAGTAGACTCATAGAGAATAATTAGGGGTCCTGGCTTGATTGACGAACAAGATCCACTTTTTGTAGATTAATGTTCAGCAGTCCATTAAATGAGGGTCTAGCTAAATACTAGTATTTTTACTGATCTTTAGATTGAACTCACATGTGTATTTCATGAAATTCTTTATTATATTTAGGCTTTTAATCTTGACTTAGTTGGTTTTTATAGAATCAATATAAAATAGGAATGAAAAGTAGTTAACTGTTTCTGTTTCCAGGAGCTTACCTAGCCCAGCAGTTGGTAGCCATTCAGTAAATATTTGTCGCATGGATGTTGAATGGCAAACATCTGCTATGAGATTTGTATAGAGCATGCCATAATGGCTTATCTTCATTGATAATGGCATTTTTTTCCAGGACAAGAGATCAAAAATATACTAGATATATTCTTTCCTCTTCTTTAGGAAGAGCCCTTTTAAGCTGAACTGTGTCCTGACAGGGGACAAGTTAGAAAGCTGCTCTCTGGAGAATGATTAAAGGCAATAAGAATGTTTAGCTGGGAGAAGGGTGTGACTCGGGAATATGACGGCTCTCTCATGAAAGAGTGGTAGTGCTCTAGGTATCTTCGCAGCAGACGTTCCAGATTGTCCAGTACACTAGCCACATACAGCTACTGAGCACGTGAAACACATTAGTCTGAATGGAGGGATACACTTGGAACTCTTGGAAAAAATGAACATAAATATCTCTAATAATTTTATATTGATTACATTTTGAAATGATAGTTTTTTTAATATATTGTATTAGTAAATATGTATTTCTAAAGTTAGCTTCACTTGTTTATTTTTACTTTTATTGTGGCTATTGGAAAATGGAGGAGGAAATGGCAACCTACTCCAGTATCCTTGCCTGGAAAATCCCATGGACAGAGGAGCCTGGCGGGGTACAGTCCGTGGGGTCGCAGAGAGTCGGACATGACTGAGTGCACACACATTGGAAAATGTAAAATGATGTGTAGCTTGCACTTTCACATGCATTTCTTTCAAACTGCATTGCATGTTTCATTTGACACATTTTAAAATAAAAGGATGCCTTGAAAGGAGAGCAAGATTTGTGTATATAACATTAGCATATTAAGTTGTAAAATCTAAAAGAGCTGTATAACTGTTCGTTTTTGGTCATATATACACACACACAAGATTCTTCTCCCATTTTGTTTTCATGTCCCATTTGTCTGTTGTCACTAAGATACAATCAGTGTTAGTAATATTTATTTACTGTCCTGATTTCGGTCACTTAAAACAAGCAAAGATACTTTATTCTGACTTTGTATTTTCAACAGTTACCATAAGTAATTGAAAACACAAATGTGTGATTGTTTAAAAACACAGATCCACAGGATGAAGTATAGGCTCTTAATTGCTGCACCAACAGTGTTTAATTCTGAACTGTGATAAAATAACCTCGATGAATGCTTTACATTGGTGGCTTTATATAAATACCATGTGTACCAGGAGGAACACATTTTTTACTGTCAATTCAATAATTGTGTTATGTGTAGGACACAGTTACTGCTTTATCTTTTGTTAACATGTTGTGAATCTTCTCTTTGAAATTAAATTCTAAATCCAGCTTTCTGTTCATTGTTCACAGCATCACAACGGAGATCTTTGGGGTGGAGAGGTAGAAAATGCTTTATTGCTTGTGTGGCCGCAGGCAGTATAGTGTTGGATTTAAATTAAATAACTTTATAGAGATAAAAAAAAATCATCATCAGTGGTCAAGTCTTCAAAATCATGTAGAAAGTGAACAAATTGGGCTGACATGACTTAAAGGTCAACAGGACTAAATTTTCAAGCAAGTTCTGATGTTTTTAAAGGGAGTTCTGGTTATTTAGTGCTTGCATTTTGTCATATATGCACACACATGTGTATGTATCCATGATGGGATATTTTTAAAGAAAAAGACATCCCCTTGTTACTGTTTTTTTAAATGTTACCTTAAAAATGCTTTACGTTTACTTAATGGAGCAAAGCTTAAATTAACAGCCATATTGATACCTTGGGGAGGTTAAATAAGCCAGTACCTTAATTTGCTTAAATGTATTGATAATTTCCTTGGTGGCTCAGATGGTAAAGCATCTGCCTACAGTGTGGGAGACCTGGGTTTGATCCCTGGGTTGGGAAGATCCCCTGGAGAAGGAAATGGCAACCCACTCTAGTATGCTTGCCTGGAAAATCCCAAGGACAGAGGAGCCTGGTAGACTATGTCCATGGGGTCGCAAGGAGTTGGACATGACTGAGCGATTCACTTTGTTTCACTTTATTGATAATTTTGGTAGTTAATACCATAAATCTTTGCTTGTTTATGCATATGGTGTATTTTTTGTTAATATTTTAAATTATTTTGGATCTGAGTTTTAACATTTGGGTCTTTCTCATTTGTGAATAAATAATATACTTTGCTTTTGTGTGAAAGGTGGGCCAACTCATCCTATTGAAATAATTTCTTTTTTTATTCCAGTTGACCTTTAAAGTAAAATTGGCTCCATTTTTTTTTGAGGGAAAATGCTGGTGATACCTTAAATTTTGGTGGAGAAAATAAACACCTGAAATATTACCCTTTTCTGTTTTCCTCACCTTCTTCTACATGTCTCGGTTTAAAATCTTAGGCCACTTCTAGAAGCCACATGTAATCCATTCTGTTATGGGCTTCAGTGAGTCCCTGAGAATTTGAAGTGTTGAAACTTAATAATTAGGAGGAGAGGTAGGAACAGTTTGTTTAAAAACACAATTGCTCATTACCCACTTTTGATTCAGAGGGTAGTCGAGAAAAAGTTTTTGCAGTTTGAAAATCTAATACTCAGAGATGATGTAACTCATAGGCATCAGATGGTCAGCATGTGGCTGCATTGAGGTGGTGTGTAGGTGGCGGCCGTGGCACAGTACCAGGGAGCCAACGTGATGTCAGCTGAGGAGATACCGTTTACTACGTGGCCAGGTAGTAACCGTGGGGAAGTTGTTTGCAGCCAGAATATGGCAGAAGATGATGCAGTTGGAATAGGTCTGGGATTTGTGATGAATTTTTGTTTTGAAATACTCTATTTTGAAATGCTTTATTACTATTTTTATCGCTTAAACGGGAAAATGTGATGGAAAGATGACTTTTGAGGGAAGATTTGCTATAAACCAGTTTGAAATAATTTTGGAGTCTTCATTTTTACGATTGTGTCATGGTTTATGCTTAACTGGTTTAACCTGTCTTTGAAGTTAAAGGTGTAAGGGGAAAGTGTTGATTCTGTGAGATGACAGTGTTCGGATAATTAGCAAATATCATTAGCCCCGTGAATGGAGTTTGACTTGGAAAATTGTCTCGCTTGGCCTGTTTTGCTGCTTCACCTTTCTACGATGTCATTACTTAGCCTCTGTTATACCATGCGTTTGGGTAGTGCTGTCCATAGGCCTTTGTATGATCATAGAAACGCTTGACCTTGTGCCATACAAGATGGTAACCAAAAATGGCTTTTGACAGTTTTAAATGTGGGTACTACTAAGGAATTGACTTTTTATCTTAAATTTTAAGAATTTAAATAGCTGCACTTGGCTAATAGTTACTATATTAGCAGAGTTATAGAGAAATATTGATTCTGTTGTGTTTTATTCTTAGTTCTACTGACTTGATTTTTTTTTTCCACCTGGCTTACGTCTCAGAATACCTTTAGATTTGTCTTGTTTTCTTTATTGCCCTGAAGTATATTTTATTGTTTATTTTTATGAAAATGATGGTAGAAGATAAGACAGACAAAAGTTCTTTAGTATTCATAAAAAAAATTTTGAGAGCTTTTAAGATCTGTTTAGAAAAATAGCCAAGATAGATTGATTTAATGGTTTGTCTGGTTTAAGAAGGTCAGTGTGATGCCTTACACCTTGTATTTTATTGTAAAAACAAATTAAAAGAGGTTTACAGAAAAGGGATAAAACTTGTTTTTGAAATTTCTGAACATGAGGGTCAAAATCTGGGTGTCACCAGTGTATATGTTAAAGCATGGTTTTAGTGGCATAATTTACTTTTGTTTTTTCCCCATTACTTAATTGAGCACAACCTTCAATTCATAAAACCAATGATTCATTTTTTTAAAACTTTGACTGTTAAGATTAGTTATCCATTTTAATTTTTATCACCTAGTTCATGTATGGAAGCATGTAACTAAATATGAATTTCCATTTGTTTAAACTTGACCACTGCACTGTATCACTTCCAGAATTATTTGGCTTGTTTTTTCACTAAGTGAAATTTTCATTGGCATGTGTTTTAAAAATAGTTCTGCTGCTTATTTTATTATGTGCCTGCTGTGGTGTGAAATATCTCATACTATATTGCATGTTTTTAGAATTATTATAAGAATATATTTTACATAGGATTTTCACATTTTTATGTGACTGCTTTCTTGGGTATATTTTTAAATGTAAGGTTTAAAAATATCTTTAAATTTTTTGAAGATATTTAAAATTTAAAATACTGCAGCTGCATGCTTGTTGCATAAGTAGCTTTGGGGGCCTAATGCTGTTTTGCATGTTGTAAAGTCACTTCAAATGTCTCATACTGTGGACTGATCACTAAATTTTACCTGTCGTGATTTATGTAGTGACATGTCAGACATCTTTTAAGACAGTCTTCAGTGCTGATAGTAATGTTGCCTAGGCAATATTAATACTGCTGTTTAAAGACATTTTCTAAATGTGATTTACTAAATTTAACCACTCACTTTTGGTATTGCATAGTAGTATGAAAGAAGGCTGCCAAAACAGTTTGTGTTTATACTTAGGGAGTTATTTTGTGGGCAACCAAGATTACCTGCTTGGACTAGACTTATACAGGAGAGGAGGAAGCAGGATAGGCATGTCCCTGTGTTAAACAGACCACCCCAGACTCCTGCGAACCTGTGGGTAAGGACTGCCATGCCTTGGTTTCTTGATTTGTTAAAATCAGGATACTACTGAGGAAAGGTGTGATGTTTAAGGTCATTCAGTGTGTTGTAAAGTTACTTGTGGTATTTTTGGTGTATCTTTTGGCTTACTGAATTAAACAATCTTAATGATTCTTTTTTTCAGGTCATAAGAAGATATTAAATGGTTGGTTCCTCTTAAACTCACTAGATTCTAGGTCTATGAATAAGCTTTTCACTCTTTTATAGATTGCACTGAATTAACTAATGATTTTGCCTACTGAATTTTCTAGATAAGACAATACTACAGTGGGATACCCTCTATTGTGGTGCTTCTTAACAATTTTGTTGGCACGTATTTTTCTGAGAATCTGAGCTATGGATTTGATTGTTTTTAAAAATTTTAAAATTTCTTTTCTTTTTTTTTTTTTTTGGTGCTGTGGATTGTTTAACCAGAAACTATGTATGGATACATAGATACAAAATTTTGCATACAATTTCAAATATTTTACTAAACTATTTGAATCTTCCTGGAGTCAATCCATGGACCCTGCCTGGGTTAAGGGCTCCTGCCCTTTTATGTATAAACTTAGTTCTGTCAATCAGCTAAGGATATTTTCATTTAAATGCAAGCCATATTCCTTTGGGTATGAAGTATAAAAATAACCATTTTTATATAATTGTATACTTTCAAAAGGTCTTGACCCTGTGTAGTATTGTATGCTTTGTCCACATACCTGATTTAATATGGGATTTATATGGGATTTACTATAGAATAATTTCTTTAATCTTGGATTTGATAATTTAGTAGCTTGGGCTTATCTTTTGTATACCAAGGACAAACCATTTAAAGAAAAGGATTTTCATTATAGGAACTGATTCATATGCAGCCACTTTGAATATTATGTTTTTGGAATATATATGTAGATACATATCTTTGCAAAACATGACTCCTTTTTTTTTTTCATTCTATTCATTTTCCTACCTATGTAACTAAACAAGAATTATTAATTACACAGGCTGGAAGCGCAATTCACTGACCCCTAGGACAACCACTTTTCCTTGTCCTGGCTGTGAGCATGATGTGGATCTTGGAGAGCGGGGAATCAATGGTCTGTTTCGAAATTTCACTTTGGAAACTATTGNCTTAGTTCTGTCAATCAGCTAAGGATATTTTCATTTAAATGCAAGCCATATTCCTTTGGGTATGAAGTATAAAAATAACCATTTTTATATAATTGTATACTTTCAAAAGGTCTTGACCCTGTGTAGTATTGTATGCTTTGTCCACATACCTGATTTAATATGGGATTTATATGGGATTTACTATAGAATAATTTCTTTCATCTTGGATTTGATAATTTAGTAGCTTGGGCTTATCTTTTGTATACCAAGGACAAACCATTTAAAGAAAAGGATTTTCATTATACGAACTGATTCATATGCAGCCACTTTGAATATTATGTTTTTGGAATATACATGTAGATACATATCTTTGCAAAACATGACTCCCTTTTTTTTTCATTCTATTCATTTTCCTACCTATGTAACTAAACAAGAATTATTAATTACACAGGCTGGAAGCGCAATTCACTGACCCCTAGGACAACCACTTTTCCTTGTCCTGGCTGTGAGCATGATGTGGATCTTGGAGAGCGGGGAATCAATGGTCTGTTTCGAAATTTCACTTTGGAAACTATTGTTGAAAGATACCGGCAGGCAGCCAGGGCAGCCACAGCCATTATGTGTGACCTTTGTAAGCCACCACCTCAAGAATCCACAAAAAGTTGCATGGACTGCAGTGCAAGCTACTGCAATGAATGCTTCAAAATTTACCATCCTTGGGGTACTGTAAAAGCGCAGCATGAGTATGTGGGTCCAACTACGAACTTCAGACCCAAGGTAAGTGACGTTGCTATGAAGTTAGTGTATTAAACTTAATATGGTGAGATAAATTATACCAAGTCTAGAACCTGACAGAAGGAAACTAATTTTAAAAGCTGAGAGGAGAAATTAAGGCCTTATAGTTGGATTGCTGCTGCTGCTGCTAAGTCACTTCAGTCGTGTCCGACTCTGTGACCCCATAAATGGCAGCCCACCAGGCTCGTCGTCTCTGGGATTCTCCAGGCAAGAACACTGGAGTGGGTTGCCATTTCCTTCTCCAATGCATGAAAGTGAAAAGTGAAAGGGAAGTCGCTCAATTATGTCCAACTCTTAGTGACTCCATGGACTGCAGCCTACCGGGCTTCTCCATCCATGGGATTTTCCAGGCAAGAGTTAGTTGTGTTGCTACACATCCCCAGAGCTTAGAAGGCAGTAGTATGGTTCACTCTATTAAAACACAATGATGTAGAATACCTGAATATTTGTAATGATTACTGAGAAACAGAGGAAAAGTTATGTCAGATATACTCTCTATACTCTTAAGACTGAGATAGTTAAAAAGCTTTTGTCCTTTAATATGACAAGCCTGTCATTGTCTAAAAGGTGTGGTTGGGCAACATTCTGACATTTTTAGTTACCTAAATTGTACCATGAATAAATAAGAGTAATTACAGCCTAATAGTTAGAAGCTTATGACATAATGGTTATTTAGTATTGGAAGTGGAATTTGCATTTTTAAATATTGGGGTAGTTTCTGTAATANATTGGGGTAGTTTCTGTAATAATGTACAAAGGAACTTCATGAATCAAGTTATAGATGAAACAAAGTTGTCTCTGAATGGGTATTTGTTGAAGCTAGATAAGGATACATTGTGATGTATTTTATTATTCTTCCAGGTAAATCCTTTTTGAAAAAGGATTCTATGCATTGTGGTTTGTCCTACTATGTGATTCAAAAGCAGAATGTGTTTTTGATATTTTCACTTAATACTGCTTTCTGATTTATATAGATTTAAAACATGTAATTGATTCTTTTGATTGATGTTCTCATTCACCTAAACTTAGTAACTTGTGTGAGTATGAATTCTATTTATGTTCTTAAATGTAAGACACTGCGCATAAGACACTTCGATAGAAAAATGGAAAAAAGAAGCAATCTTCAAAGTTATCTTGAAACTGTGAGCTGAATACTTCTCATTTCATATTAAATGGGGGTAGGACTGGTAGATTAGAACAAGAGCAGTCTGTGCTTGTGCTTTTGGAAATGACTTCTTTCTCAAATTATGCCAGTGTAGCAATAGACTTATTAAATACTTTAAAATTTGCTGTTATATTCCTTAGCTCAGCTTAAACGCTCAAGGTCATAGATTTTTAAAAATTTATGACTTCAACCTAGTGTTTGGTGTGTCTTTTAAAATATTAATGAAATTGATTAGTACTCTTCTATCATGAAGGAACCTATAATTATTAAGTATGTTTTTGGGAGTTAATTTCATAAAGTTGACCATTTTTGAGTATAAATTACAGTCTTGTTCTGTTTACAAATGTAAGATTGATAAGAGAATGAAATATGAATAAGTTATATTGAGAAGTTTTTTCCCTCCAAGTTTTATTCACTGTAGTAAAATTCTAAAAAGGTGTCTCTTATCCTATAGAATATTTACTTGTAATTTTGAGTTCTTGCATTCTTTGCCTGAAGCCAAGCTTTATATTCCATTGTAATGGCTTTGAGAATGTAGGAACCTGGATATGCCTAAAAATTTGAAATCTTTTCCATTATTTTTCCTGGAGCTACAGGTTAGTATTAGGACTTTTTGTATTAGAATTAAAAAAAAATATTTCTAAGCTATCAGACCAGTTGTAGCTGCTTAAAATATTATCTTTTGAAATAATGAACAGCTTTTTGATTAAAACAATCCTTTTCTCCCAAATGAAAACAGCTATATTATATAAAATTCAGTTTAACTATGATGATAGTTTACGGCATAAATAAAAAGGTAGAAACTAAAATCAGGAAAGCACAGTTCTAAATTTGTTCAGTGTGTGGGTAACCAATATGTAAAAGCAAACATTTGGAACCTTATATGATGAGTGTCCCAAGTTCCTTAGTAACAGATTTCTTGTGAGGATAATGAAGTGATAGGTTCTCATAGTTGTTTGTTTTAATACTTTATAAACATTTATCATAATCATGAATAATTGCCTAGTCATTGTGGTCAGAGGACCTTTCTAGCTTGTTTAGGCATTTTACTTAAGTCTGATAGGAAAGGAATTTTCAACTTCTTAGCACTAAGTTTAGGGGAAATAACGTTTGCATAATTAATTGACCATTTGAACCCTTAAATTAAAATATAATAATTCTAATGTAGACAATTTTCATACAATGGACCAAATGCTTTTATTTCTTTTTACACTTTATTACTTTAAATGGTTTTAGTGATTTTCTAATGCAAATCCTTGTGTTTTGGTACTTTATCCAATTACCTGCTGTCTTTTGAGTGTCACGTAAACTATGAGGACCCTTAATCCCACTTTTATCCTTTATTCAATAGATTTTGATGTGCCCAGAGCATGAAACAGAGAGGATAAACATGTACTGTGAATTATGCAGGAGGCCAGTCTGTCATCTCTGTAAGCTGGGTGGGAATCATTCCAATCACCGCGTAACCACCATGAGCAGTGCCTACAAAACCTTAAAGGTAGAGCTTATTTTAGAACTAAATTTTGATTCTTTATAACTTTAGACCTTTAACTTTTTTTCTGTATAAAATCATGGCAGATGGTGTGATCTGTTTTACTGAAATGAGTTAACAGTCTGGAGCATTACTTAATGATCTGCTAATGTTAGGTTGTTAGTATATGTGACCAGGCAGCTCTTTGTCCTTGTAATGTGCTGGTTCTAAAGTCTGAGTGCTGAGAGGGACAAAGGACTCTTCATTATGATCCATCCCTGTGTGAACCCAGCGCCATGACCTTGAGTGTGGTTAGTAGCTTTCTTAAAACACTTGATTCTTGTTGCTTGCCAGCAGAATAAGTATAAACTTTTTTGTCTATTCTGTGGATACTAGCTAAAGCTGAGTTACTTGCTGTCTGTTAACATTATACATGGCCTTCTTGATACTTTTAAATTCGGGTTTTTTTGTTTCATTACTTTTTCTTTTTTAAAAAGGAATTCATTCATTTATAAATCTGCCACCCATTTAAATTGTTGTCTCCTTTAACAATATATGTATGTGTTTTCTGGCCTGTATCTAGTTTGCATATCTACCTACAGTTTCGTGTTTTGTGTTGTATGGGTCTGCCATGCTCAGCCTGGCCTCTTGAACAAGTGGGTTACAGGTTTTGTTTATTGTCCACCTTTGTTTACCTAATTCTGTCAACCTGTGTCATTTGTAGGTCAATTGTGACAGATTTTCCTCATCATTTTGAGTTGGATTCCCCTCCTGCCTTGCACACCTGGCAACTTTTGATTGGCTGCCAGGTATTGCAAAGCTTACCTTGTTGAGCGCTGGATATTTTTGTATTCCTACAGTTCTTTCAGGGTTTCTTCTAGTGTATGATTAATTTACTTAGGAACAATTTGCTCCTTTTGGGTCTAAGTGTTAAGCTTTGTTAGGCAGGACAGAACAGCACTTTGGTCTGGGACTAATTTTATCTGACTATTAAAGTAAAGTTGTTTGTTTACGCTTCACAATGCCTTGTGAATTTTGAGGGTTTTAATGTTTTTTTTTTTTTTAGTCTGTCTGGTGGGGAATAGGCACTGTTCTCAACTTATGTGAGCTCTGACATTGTTTGTTTCAATTCTTCTGGGTGATATTTTCACTAGCCTGTGGCAATTTCCTTACACACATGAATTGACCAAAGCTCTTGTGAGTAAAGAAGAGAGGCCCTTGGTAAATCTCTGGTGTTCTTTTTTTTGTGGCTATCTGTTCTTAGGTGTTACAGTCTATAACCTCTGGCTTTCCCAGACTCTCAGCTCCATCTTCTCTTCTCACAGGAGACCCTGAGCCTAGTTTGAATTCTCTGCATGTCTGCATCAGGTCTGGGAAGTCTTCTCCAGACAATAAGCTGGGGCCACCATATTCCCTTGTGGCTCTGATGGTAGAATCCTCTTGCAATGCAGGAGACCCAGGTTCGATCCCTGGGTCAGGAAGATCCCCTGGAGAAGGAAATGGCAACCCACTCCAGTATTCTTGCCTGGAGAATCGTATGGACAGAGGAGCCTAGTGGGCTACAGTCCATGGGGTCGCAAAGTCTCGGACTCGACTGAGCGACTGACACTTTCACCATCGGCTCATCTTGTTTCCATCCCTGAAGGTCACTGCTTTCTGTTTCTTGACGTCCAGTGTCTTGAGAGCTGTTGCGGTGGTTCTATTGGTTGTTTCAGGGAAGGGAGTAAACCCTGTCTTCGTTTCTCTCTTGTGCCTCACAGCAGCAGTCCCACTGTTTGCTAATTTTAACTTTGGCTTCGTTTTGTTTGTTTCTTACTGCTTGAATATTACACGAGTTGTCCAAAAAAATTTTTTTTCTGTTACCTGGAATTAATCTTTGGCAATAATATACACCTAAGTTAACCTTTGCATTCTGTTGTTAATTTCTCTCATTTATGTTTCAGACTTTAGAAAAAATAGACTCTATGGAGTTTTCAGTTTATTCACTTTTTAGTAAGGATAAAATGATTTAAGTTGGCTAAAAATAGCAAGAAGCTCTCCTAAGATCGTCCTTACTTGGTTTTCGGTTTTACGTCAGAGGGCTTCATGATCTAGGTGACAGGTTTATGACATTATTTCAGTTTTGTGCGCGGGAGTGTTGCAGGGGGTGATTACACACTCTGGTGGGCCTTAGAGTCTCCTGGGACACTTGGTAAAGTTACAGAGGCCAGTGCTGACCTCCTTCAAGGAGCTTGGGCGTCTGTGTTTTCATGGACTCTCAGAGATGGGTACTCACCAGCATTTGAGAATCAAGCTAGCTTTGAGCCGCTGTGGGGTCCTTGAGAATTCAGCCTCTCATCAGTTCCTGGAGAGCTGGGGTCTTAGTAGAACTCAGGGGTTTAAACCTGCTCCGCAGATGAGATGAGCTTCCCGGGTAGAGTGTCTAGTATCAGTGTCTGCTGCATACACTTTACGGAGGCTTAGGAATAAATGGGCCACTGATTCTTGGTTAGAACAGATCTAGTCTTAACAGACCGCCCAGGTTTAAGGGGACTCGGAGGACGGGAGCTGTCTCAGGTAAAGGCTGCTGTGGGCTATGGACTTGCTCTCAGCATCACAGCTCACTGGAACCGCTCAGACCATGGACCGTGTTTCTGAATTCTCTCCTCTAGGCTGTTTAGCTCTGCTAACACTGTCTGTTGACTTAGATCGAAGTCCAGTTCAGTTTAATTGTCCAAATTCCTTTCTTTGCTGCTGTAGCTGAAAAGAGGGCCCGCACTCACACCCGGTGGGCTTGGTCCTAACGGACGGGGCGGGGTCCTGGGGCACGGTCGTCTTCCTCACGGCTTGGTGTGGAGGCCGTGCCTCTGCCTGTGGCAGCGTGGTTAGTGTGCACGAGGAAGTTTCTAGTTCAGCTTCTTACTGTGCCCGCTTTGTGTTCAGCTTTGGTTTCCTCGGCTCTGAAATGCTGTATTAAGACACGAGATTTTAATGTCTCTTCTGATCCTTAACATCCTGCAGGTTCCTTCTTGGTCCCATTCTGCCCTGATTCCTCAGAAGTCTTGTTCCTCCACCTAACAGGCCTTTCCTCTGTCCCTCTGTTGAGTCATGCGGGGAGAACTCCCTGGGTCTGATCCTGGGTGTCCCAGAGAGTTGTAAAGGTGGGTCCTGCCAGAGAGACCTGTTACTTTGATTTCTGTGCGCTTTCTCTTACCCTGTAACGTGGTCTAAGTGAAAAAAAAAAGATGATATAGGAAGGAGATTCATTCCTAAAGCTTTAATTCTCTGCCCTGCTTCTTAGTAACCCTTTTCAACCCTTGGTCACCAGTTGTGACCAGGAATGCCCAGATTTTCTGTCAGGGCTACAGCTTGCGAGGTACTTTCTGGATTTTCTTAGTTTTGCATAGACTCAGAATATGTTGTCTGTCGCAATTTTTTAGCCCATCATGCTTCAGGGTATGATTGGTTGTTTTAAAATATATTTTAGGCATACTATGTTTTGTGGGCTGTGCTAGTGATCTCACCAAAACCTGTGGCTGTCTCTATGGTGAACTATGCCAGTGCCCAAATGACTGCTTTATAAACAAGTTATTCAGTAAGCTCCGAAAGTTACCTGTCATTTAGACATCTGTATCTCCATCGTTGTATATCGTATGACTGTTCAGTGTCTATGTAGGCTGGGATGGACCGGGAAGGTTACTTTGAAAGGGTCTTTGTTGTTTTTCCTGGTGTGTGTGTGGTGTGCCAGTGTTTGAGTGTGGTGTGAAATCTAATGGAAGAAAACACTATTTGGATTGCTACTCTTCTGTTTACTTTGAAGCTTTGTGAGGAGTCATTCTGGCAGTAATGATGGGAGACAACGAAAATATAGTTTGTAGACTCAGAATTTTTGAGTGACCTACCTTGTTCTTTTTGTCTGTGTGTTTTTAGGTAACCTACTTCTAATTGCTCATGTATCTTTGGGCCTGTGTGCTTAAAGCCAGTTAACAACAGTAATCACTGTAGTTGAGAGAGGAGGATGCTGTGTGAAGAAAATTGTGCAACCCTTTGTTACACCTCTCTTCTACTTATTTGTGTTTCTAATATATTCTAACAGGAGAAGCTTTCAAAGGATATTGATTACCTTATTGGCAAGGAGAGCCAGGTGAAGAGTCAAATTTCTGAGCTAAACTTGTTGATGAAAGAGACAGAGGTAAGTGATATTTTTCTTTTCTTTTGTATTTCAGAGGTGAGGTTTGCACATTTTTCATTTATTCATCTAGATATTCATTTATTCATTCATAAAATCCTAAGTGTATTTTATGAGCTGGGAGTAGAGTTGTGTTAGATTTTCACTGCTGTGTTTCTGGGACTAGGAAAACAAAGGTAAGGAATGGAATGCTGTGTGATCAGTGCTGATAGAGGAGAGGTAGTGATTAAATGATACTGAAACACAGATGAAAACATTAATTTCCTTATGTTGCTACTTTTGAGACTTATCTTTTTTTTTTGAGACATGTCTCAAAAGTAGCTACATAAGGAAAATAATGGCTTTCAAAATTATCCTTTTTTTATTTTTTATTTTTTTTTTTACAAAACTAACAAATTGCATTTGANGGACTAGGTTTATTTAAATTTCCTAGATATTCTTAAATATATACCTATCATATGTTCACCAAAAGACATGTATTAGAATGTTCTTAGCTGCAAAAAAAAATAAGAAAAGGATGTTTGTAGCTATATTATTTGTAATAGCCACAAAATGGAAAGCACTCAAAAGCCCATCAGTAGTGGAATATAAATAGCAATGATGAATGAATATCTACAACTGTGGGCAACAATGTAGATAAATCCTGCACTGATATTGAAAGGAAGATGCCAGACCCAAAGGAGTACTTGCTGTGTGAGGCTAAGAAAGGCAAAACTAGGCTGTGTTGTTCAGGATAGGAGTTGTTGAAGAGGTGGAGGGTTAGTGCCTGGAAAGGTTAGATGGGGTAGCTTCTGGGATACTGGTAGTATTACTTAATCTGAATGCTGGTCATATGGGTATGTTCACAAAGACTCTGTGATCCTTACACTTATGTGTACATTTTTCTCTTTGCATATTATATTTCAGTAAAAAATTGGAAAAATTGATAGCATTTTAAAAACATAGCAAAAGAGGATAGAATTTGGTTATTTTAAAATTCTAAATATTCTTCACTGATTTTGATCCCTGTTTCTTTTCTTTATTTGAAATAAATTGAAGGTCGTTTACTCTTGATCCCTTTAAAAGTTTTAATTACATATAAAAATATTCTGACTAGCATGAGACTTCTGTCTTAAATACTTTGTAAAAGTGGGTTAAATTATTGAAAAATTGGGTGAATTAGCCCGTTACCAGCATTGCTTTAGTTTTTAATATTTTACTGATTGCTTTCANTGTCTTAAATACTTTCTAAAAGTGGGTTAAATTATTGAAAAATTGGGTGAATTAGCCCGTTACCAGCATTGCTTTAGTTTTTAATATTTTACTGATTGCTTTCACCATCCTAAGTAAGTTGGTTTTATGTGTGATTTAAAAGGTAGAGCTTTGTTTCTCTGTTTGTGTCTGATCGACAAACTCTTCACAGTTTACTGAGATCCCCTAACACGTGGCGCATTATCACCCCGGCAGCAGGTCTTCAGAGACTGCGTCTGTCGTCATTTTAAGTCTGTCTTTCATAGTTTTCTCAGTCATCTGGCTTTACTTTTTAAATGTGTTTTTGGCTGTGCTGGGTCGCCACTGCTGTGCAGACTGTCTGGAGCTGCGGCGAGCGGGGGCTCCTCTGGGCGCAGCGTGGGGGCCGCTCCTCGCAGTGGCTCCGCTCACTGTGGCGCACAGGCTCTGGGGCGTGCGGGCTTCAGTACTCGTGGCGCGCGAGCTTCGTTCCCCACGCATACGGACTCTCCCGAGACCAGGGACCAAACCGCGCCCCCTGCATTGCCGGGCGGGCTCTTAATCTAGTGCCACCAGGGAAGCCCTGCCTTGACTTCCGAGATAAGGAAATCCAGTGCTTATTTTTGAGTTTGTCACTCAGGAGCTTGAAAACAGGAATTCGGGCATTAAGTATTCATGTAGGCACCGACTCCTTGAGATCCTGGAGAAATTATTTAACGTTTTTTATACCTTTGACCTAAGCTGTATTTGTAGGGTTATCAGTAAGAGTCTTCTGTACTAGAAAATTTGTCTGCGTTCTTGGTGAAGATTGCGACACTGTCTCTTTATCTATAGTTATCCTTTGCTGGAAGCAGTCTCCTCTTGACCTGTGTCTAATGATATTTCTGAATTTAATGTGATATGTCACTGAAAAACTATGAGAATATCATCACCTTCTTTCTCTCCTCCCATCCCCCCTTTAAAAAATTGGCTGTTGGGGTTAGAAAACGAGAGAAGTAAATCTGGAAAAAATTTCTTTCCTTATAAATGTTGGCCAGCAGCCACCTAAAGATGTCCAGTGCACGTGTGCCATATGTTGTCAGCTTTCAAGAGTGCTCTCGGAGACTCTATACTGCTGGCTGCTGCTGTGAGTGATTGTGAGTGCTTGGAAGTATTTCCAAAGTCAAGTCAATCTCTGATGTTGTGGACATCCAGAGTGTTCAATAAGCACCCTATAGAGAGGATCATTTTATGGCAAAGTAGTGGAACAGCTGTGTATCTAGTGAAAATATGTGACATTGAGGTACGCATTTATGTATTAATAAATAATCTTTCTCAATCTTCAGAAAAGCCTACATCGTCTCTCTTATTCCTAGTTTTCAGAATAGAAAAATAAGAATAAAGAAGTTAATTTGCATAACATGTAATTAAATCAGTATTAATTAAATTACAATTTATTTATAGTTACTGGGTTGTCTGAAAAGTTCGTTTGGATTTTTGCATAAGATGTTACAGAAAAACCCAAATGAACTTGTTGGGCAACCCAATATATCACTAATACTAATTTGAAGAGAAAAGTTACAATTTTATATCTTGGTAATGTAACTTTTTTTGGTTTTATCTGTGGTTTACCTTTTTTAAAAAATTGGAATATGGTAGAAAGAATAAAATTTCTTGAATTAGAAATGAATAAATAACTGCAGAATTTTTTTTCCTGTGTCCTCAGTTAAATCAGATAATTTCTGCCTAAGTTCCTTCATATACAAATTGAACATTGCTTTTTATTTCATTGAATACACTGTTTATTGCTGGACTTTGGAGATTGAAAGCTTAAGGAAATACAGTTATTATAAAATCACAAACTATGTCTAAAAGTTGCTGATCATCCCTAATTAAGTGTATTTGGTGTCAGGTTATTGTTCTGACAGCTTCAAGGCGTCAGACAAAATCGTCTTCCTTCCAGGATTTGGGTTTGTTGCGCTGAATTTTGACTCCTTCATGAAAAGACATTTGGATTTAGCAGATGATCTAATGCTTTGCTTGTTTTACAATAGTGTAATGGAGAGCGGGCTAAAGAAGATGCAATTACACATTTTGAAAAGCTCTTTGAAATCCTAGAAGAGAGGAAATCATCTGTTTTGAAGGCAATTGATGCTTCTAAGAAACTAAGATTAGACAAATTTCAGACTCAAATGGAAGAGTACCAGGGGCTGCTGGAGAACAATGGGCTCGTGGGGTACGCTCAGGAGGTGCTGAAGGAGACGGATCAGTCTTGCTTTGTGCAGACGGCAAAGCAGCTCCACGTCAGGTACTTTGATTTGAACTGACAGCCTGTCTAGCAGCGTCATTAGGCACTGCCCCGCGTTTCTGCTGTAGCTCTGATGCCTTCGGAGTGCTGTGTCCTGTGCAGCACCTCTTGCTTCACTCTTAACCGAGTGCTGAGTGAAGTTTTCTTTTGTTAATCTCCTTGCAGATATTTAGTCTAATTTTCCTTTTTAAAGAATCATTTTTATATAAAACATTTTATATCTGTCTATAGAATACAGAAAGCTACAGAGTCTTTGAAGAGCTTTAGACCTGCGGCTCAAACTTCTTTTGAAGACTATGTTGTTAACACATCTAAACAAACAGAACTTCTTGGAGAACTATCTTTTTTCTCAAGTGGTAAGTTTTAATATCAGCATACCTTCGCTCTTTTGGTTGGAATTCACACTGTGTAGACTACACATGGGCTTTCCTGGTGGCTCAGTGCTAAAGAATCCGCCTGCCAGTATAGGAGATGCGGGTTTGATCTCTGGGTTGGGAAGATCTCCTGGAGAAGGAAATGGCAACCAACTCCAGTATTCTTGCCTGGGAAATCCCATGGACAGAGGAGCCTGGTGAGCGACAGTTCTGGGGGTTGCAACTAGTTGGACTTGACTTAGCGACTAAAGAACAACAGAATCCACACAGATTCTCTTCAGCTTGACATGAGAAAGCAGCCGCTCAGTTGCCCAGACCTTCCTGTCCTAAAATTGTATGCCATTTATGTTTTTATAACCATGTTTGTATGCCCAAAAGCTAGTTTGTATGTTTTTAAACATTGTGTGAATGGCATCACACTGTATGTGTCTTTTTTGGTAAATTGCTTTTTTTGAGAAATTAAGTTTAGGATGAATATTTGTTAATGTATGAAGTTCCGGTTTCCAACTGTATTTTAGCTTTAATATTCCATTATATAAATAACTTTCCTACTGAGCGACAGTCTGTTCCTGTTTTTTATCTATTGTAAACAGCTCTATCAAACATGTTTGTCAGCGTTTCTCTGTGCCTGTGTACGAGTTTCCCTAGGGCAGAAGCCTGGAAATGGTATCTCCAGGTTAAAGGTGACTCTAAGATGTTTAAGCGTTTACAGTGCTGTATGAGTTTGCGAGGGCTGCTGCAACGAAACAGCACTGACTGGGTGGTTTAAACGCCAGAAATGTGTTTTCTCGGACCCTGGAGCCTAGGAGGCTGAGACGAAGCTGCTGGGCAGCGCTGGTCTCTCCCGACGCCTCTCCTTGAAGAGCAGCTGGCCGTCCCTCCTTGTGTTTCCACGTGGTCTTCCCTCTGTGCGCATCTGCATCCAGATTTCATCTTACAAGGACTCCAGTCATATTAGTCATGTCGGACTAGGCCCACCTTAATGACCTGGTTTTAGCTGTGGTGCTTCTTTAAAAGCCCTCTCTCCAAATGAAGACACATTCTGAGGTATTAACACTAGGGGCTAGAACGCTGACAGTGAATTTCAGTCCCTAGTGTTTGCCTGTGTTTGCGTTCTGCTGCTCACCAATAGGGAGGTAGTCCGTTCCTTTTTCTTCTCACCTTGTTCGTCTCCTTCAGATTTCTCTTCATGGTGAACAATTACAGTCTTTGGGAAAGTATCTGTGTGTGTCCTTAGTTGCTCAGTCGTGTCCGACTCTTTGCAGCCCATGGACTGTAGCCCGCCAGGCTCCTCTGTCCATGGGGATTCTCCAGGCAAGAATACTGGAGGGGGTTGCCATGCCCGCCTCCAGGGGACTTCCCAACCCAGGTCTCCTGCATTGCAGGCGGACTGTTTACCTTCTGAGCCACCAGGGAAGCCCAGGAATGCTGGAGGGGGTATCCCTTCTCCAGGGGACCTTCCTGACCCGGGAATCAAACCTGGGTCTCCTGCATTGCAGGCGGATTCTTTACCAGCTAAGCGACAAGGGAAGCCCTTGGAAAAGTATAAGCTTAATTATTGTGTAGATATAGATGTGTAGATTTGTGTTTAGTCAAAGGAAATATGTCTTGTTAAAAAGTTAAATACTGAAAGATTATTACTATAACCATCTTTCTCTTTCAGTCAGTGCCTGAATCTCCTTTTGACTATATACTTTTCTTATCTATTCTCTTTTTCCAAAATGTATACTTGAATTGATTTTATATGTATGTTATTGTTTGTTTACTAAGGAGTACAAGGTCTTTCCTCCTCTGGGTCAGGGTGGGGGGTCCCAAAATTGTCTTTGGAAAGAGGAGATTGAGGTGGGTAATCTCAGGCTATGCCAGTGCATAGTGAAGCCCCGTAAAACCTGTGGGTCAGGATGTAAAGTGGTCGCCCGTCTTCCGCCTGCTGGGTGCTCTCCTCACTGTTCCCTGCATGACCATGTTTTTAGTAAACTGGTTTAAAAGAAAAGAAAAGAAAGAGGTATAGGGTGAGGCATACCAGCCATGATAGTTGTTTTTAACTTTAAAATGTAGTTTGGATGACTTTTTAGATCCTTGGCTGCAGAGAGACATACCCAGACATACTTACGCTGTCCATTGCTTGAACACAGCTGGAGGATAACGGAGACGTCTGCTTTCATTCTGTGTGTTTCTCTGTGATTTGGTATAAGTGTGTGTCTGTGTATGTGCACATATGCACGTACAACCCTTACAGCTTATTTTTACCATATGACCAAAGCAGTTAAGCTGTTTGGAATTTATTCTGTGGAAAAGATTATGAATACGCACAAATATTTAGCTGTGAAATTTTGATCATTGTATTTTTAGTGAAAAATTAGAAACATGTTTCTGAAAATAGTTAAGTGTTGCTACAGTGGAATACCACTGGGAGAAAAATACTGGCAGGAGCTATACAAAATTATTGTAGTGATAATCTTTGAGTTACTTAATTTGTGTGTGTGTGTTTTATTTAGTTTCTGATTTTCTTACAAAAATATGTATCTTGTTAATGCCAAGAAAAAGTCATTTTAAATTGCTTTGCAATTCTGAGAAAGATAATATGAAAGGAAATTATATAATATTTTGACATTTATTATTGTACTAACCAAACTTAGATTTTAAAACACTTAACTAAAATAACTTAAAAGAGGACAGAAATTAGAAATTTCACGTCCAGGGTTGTTATTTCAGTAGATGGGCATTGAAGGGTATAAGGTTAAAAATTTTGATTTATGACATTTTAGAATTAATATGGAAAGCTAAAATTGTCTTATTTTTCATTCTTCTTTCCCCTTTCAGTTTTAAACATAAATAACACTTTAAAAATCTCTATTTTTTTTCTTTTAAAATTTTATTGTGACAAAACTTATACTGAGATCCACCCTCTTAAATTTTTGGTATAGAATGCGGTTTTGTTGTCTATAGTCACAGGGTGTACAGCAGATGTCTAGAGCTTATTCATCTTGCTTAACTGAAACTTTATGCCTGTCTATTAATAAGTACACATTTCTCCCTGCCCCCCAGCCCCTGGTAACCACCATCCCACTCTTTGATTTTGTGAATCTGGCTTTTGTAGATCCTTCACATAAGTGGAATCATGACATCAGCATTGGTCTTTCTGTGTCCTGTTTGCTTCATTGAGCCTGTCCTCAGAGTCCATCCATGTTGTATTTGCAGGAATTATTCTTTTATCTATACACCTTATTATAAATATAGAAAGTTATTGGACAACAGAAAAATCCTTTAGTTTTTGTCAGTAAATCATTTTTATTGAGGAAAAAATAAAGGTTCTGAAATAATAGTTTAATGTTGTTTTCTGTTTTATAATTCTTTCAGGTGTAGATGTGCCAGAGATCAACGAGGAACAGAGCAAAGTTTATAACAACGCTTTGATAAATTGGCACCATCCAGAAAAGGATAAAGCTGATAGCTATGTCCTTGAATATCGCAAGATTAATCGAGATGAAGAAATGTTGTCTTGGAATGAGATAGAAGTTTGTGGCACAAGTAAAGTCATTTGCGATCTTGAGAGTAACTGTAACTATGCTTTCAGAGTAAGAGCCTACAAGGGTTCCATCTGCAGCCCTTGCAGCAGAGAACTGATTCTTCATACTCCTCCAGCTCCAGGTAGTGTGCATACTGGGGATAAGAAAAGCGTACAGTTGGAAGAGACCATGATTAAAAATAAACCTGCTGATGTGTCTGTGCAGACCTACATTAAAGCCACCTCTCATTTGTAAAATATTCTAGAAAAGTAGATTCTATTCAGCTAGGATTTAGAAATAGAATGAATACTTGAATTTCACCATGCAGGTTGAGAATAGGATTAGACTTCTAACTGATAACAGATACAGAATAACATGACATTTGAATGTTTAGGGTTATTAATTTGGAATTAAAATAATGTAAATGCTACCTTACAAGTTTTAAATAGTATAATTCTATTTTTTTGATCAGTTTATAGAGATCTCTATTAGCATAGGATCTGGGTAGATATTTTAGACATTTATTGGTATAATAACATGAAGTATAATTTTAGTTAACCTAATTCTGACTTGTCTGGCTTTTCTAACCCAGTGATTACCAGCCCGTGGGGATGAAAGGCACATATTAAAGCCACATGGATAGCCCTCCTTTCCCTTCCCTCACACGGAGAGCTGCTTCTACCCAGCACTGCCTCTCCTTTCCAACTTGGTAACCACTGGTACTACTTAAACAAGGCCTGTACATTTTTATAGAGTGAGAATGACTTACAGGTTAGTTGATGTTCGCTGACAGTGTTTCCGTGGATAAGGGCTATAGAAGCAAAGTTATGCTCATCCTGGTGACTGGGTAATCATTTTGCCCTTAGACGTTCTTCACTTGGCTCTTAGACCCCATTGCTCCTGTCCATTTTTTGTGGCTTATGTACCCAAATTTTGTGCACTCTGCCCTTCCTTGCCGTTTTGTCCGGGGTGTGCTATTCACTCTTTGTTTTTCATGTATATTGTAGCTAATTAAGAAAAAACAACCACCACCAAATGCTTAAGGTTGGCTAAAATTATTATTCTTGAATTTTAATAATATCCAAAAGAGAGTTTTAGGGTGCATTTACAAGCATTAAGTAAACATTTTATGGTTTATGCAGTTTCCACTTTGTTTTCCAGTCTGACTGAAAGCGGAAGGAAAAAGAAGCCTGAAAGTAGCTGCTGTTTTCAGCGAAGTGGAGGGGGTGGGGGAGGGGAAGCATTGAAGACTGTCTTCCTTTTCTCCGGGAGAAGCCATATGAATAGGGGGACCATCTAAATTTATTTTGCAAACTGGGAGACATTTGAGATTGAAAGCAAGCGTGAATTGTCATCCCAGGACAATAGGCAATACCGGGAAGACTGGTCAGATCTCATTCATGGAAAATGGTTTTAGCTTGTTAGCAGCATGGCAACCCACTCCAGTTTTCCTTGTCTGGAGAATCCCCATGGACAGAGGAGCCTGGCAGGCTACAGTCCATGGGGTCGCAAAGAGTCAGACATGACTGAATGTTAAAATTTGCCATTTTAGCTATTTTTAACTGGATACATCAATGGCATTAAGTACATTCTGTGCACCCATCATTATAGTCTCTGGAACTTTTTCATTTTTCCAAATCAGTACTGCATCCGTTACACAGTAACCCCTCCGTCCACCCTTCCTCCAGAGCCTGGCAGCCTCTGTTCTGCCTCTGCCTCTATGCATCTGCCTATTCTAAGTACCTCTTGTGTGAATGGATTTGCATAATGCTTTTGTGACTGGCTTATTTTCAAGGTTCATCCATATTGTAGCACGTATTAGAATTTCCTAACTTTTTTAGGTTGAATGATATTCCATTGTATGTATATCCCACCGTCAACTTAAAAAAAAAAACCAATGGGAGAGAGTTATTGGGGGCAAAATGAGGACTGCAGTCTGGGAAAGCAGCCGCTCAGATAGCTCTGAGAAACTGCTGCAAAGAGGCAGAGGGGAAGGTCCATACATGTGTGATTTTGGTGAAGGGAGAGTCCTTGCAATCAAGCACATTTTTCTTTTTTTTCCTTCAGAAGGTTTCTGCTAGTCACAAGGAGCAGTCGTCTCCATGAAGGATTTTAGTGCTTTTTTAGATAGGAGGCGATAACAAGAACTGGGCTCATAAACTAGGCTCCTGAAAATAGAGGGGTCCTACAGTCCACCCTCCCGGCCCAACCCCCTGCACAGAGGGCCTCATTTCTGCTCTCCACCCTGAACTCGCTTCAGGGGTGTTGAAAACCAGCAGCTGCAGCAGCACATGATTTAATCCTTGCAGAGATGGATGGCAAGTGCCGGTGGCAAGTGCCAATTTGAAGTTGACACCACATTTTCTTTGTGCATTCATCTGTTGACGGGCATTTGGGATGTTTCCACTTTCTGGGCTAGCCGCCAATGAATGTTAGGCTTAATGGGTTTAAGTTGATAGGCTTAGGAGAGTAGTGTTGTCTCCATTCTGCAGTTGAGGAAATTAAAGTTTAGGTTAAGCTCCGGTTAAATGTTTGAGCTAGGAATTCAAACTCAGGTGTCTCTGAACCCAAAGCCTGTGCCTTTTTTTTTTTTTAAAGCAAAACTCTCGTGTCTGCCATCTTTATTGGTAAGGAGAAGACCTTATTAAAATTGCTAATATTTTCCATATTTATAAAATTTGGGCTTCCCTAATCGCTTGGTTGAGAAAGAATCTGCCTGCAAGGCAGGAGACCTGGGTTTGATCCCCGGGTCAGGAAGATCCCCTGAAGAAGGAAATGGCAACCTACTCCAGTATTCTTGCCTGGAGAATTCCATGGATAGAGGAGCGGGAAAGGCTACCGTCCATGGAATTGCAAAGAGTCAGACACGACTATGACTAACTTAAAGATAAAATTTGGAATAAATTTTAAGAAAACATGCGGATATTTTTGAAAATATACAACCCCTTATTTTAGGGATAAAAAAAGAACAGGTTCAGTAGTATATGGTGTTTAGGTGTTTAGGTTTGGTGTATCTATTCCAAGGAGCTACATTCATAAATTTATCCTACACTGAAAATGTTTCTTCCACTTTTAAATTTCTGAAAATTTTCAGGTATAGAGAATTTACTGGAAATCATTTCTAAGCTGGAGTTTTGGTTTGTGAGTAGGGTAGAATAATATTCTTCCTCCTATCTCTTTTTAGTAATTTCTATTTGAAAACCTGTTAAATTTAACCACAGAGTGTAGAAATGCTAATAGATAATTTGCAGGCTAATTTTAAGCTCTGTTTGCAGTTTTCAGTTTCCTCTTTGATGAAAAATGCGGCTATAATAATGAACACCTCCTGCTGAACCTGAAGAGAGACCGTGTGGAGAGCAGAGCTGGATTTAACCTCCTGCTTGCTGCGGAGCGGATCCAAGTGGGTTATTACACCAGCTTAGACTACATCATTGGAGATGTTGGGATTACTAAAGGGAAACACTTCTGGGCCTTCCGTGTGGAGCCGTATTCGTACCTGGTGAAAGCGGGCGTTGCTTCCAGTGACAAACTGCAAGAATGGCTCCGGTCTCCCCGGGACGCAGTTAGTCCAAGGTAGATTCTTTCATTGATCTAGATCTTGATAATTCTTTAATTCTGTAAAACGTAAATATCCTGATTTAGCAAGGCAAGCCTGAAAGTGGACTTGCATTTAGAGTATTTAGTATTTAGAGTATGCCTTTCTTAGATTCAGATGTTTTGGCTGTGCTTATGTGGCTGGCTAAGAAAAGATGTCACATTATCTTGTATCACACAGTGACTAATGAGCTTTAGCAGTTAAATTCTAATGCTGTGAGGAAACAGGTCTTTTTTGGGTACACCTCTTGATTATGGTATAGTTTTGCAATTTAGAATATTCAAAGGCTTTCATATCAGTTGTCTTTAATTATAAATAAAATTGCATAAATAATGTTTTTTATTTATTTTAGTTGCTTAGTTGTGTCCCATTCTTTGCAACCCCAAGGGTTGTAGCCCTTCAGCCTCGTTCCATGGGATTCTCCAGGCAAGAGTACTGGAGTTGGTTGCCATTCCCTTTGCCTCTAAATGCCATATTTCACAATTGGTGCTAAATGGATACAATTTCTTTAAACCATCCTATAAATACTTTAAAAATTTGGTCACGGTAAACATGTTCCCGTGGCAAAGAATTTCAGTTTCTTGAGAGTGACTATTTAATGTTCTGTACAGTTTAGTTTTGTTACATGATGTAGTGTGAACTCATCCAGACAGATAATTTCTGATCACTTACGTCTACAGAAATCCCAGAGTAACCATCTGAGTGACAGGCAAAACTTGTTGCACTAAGATGAGAAATTTAAATAACAACAAAAATTGAAATATGGAAATAGTTACGTAAACATAGTGGCATGTCTACTTGGTAAATTATTAACAATGTTAAAAAGTTTATAACATGAGAAATACTAGAAGTGAAAAGACCTGATTGAAATGGTTGATGTACTATGCTCACAGATGTACTAATATGAGAAGCACACTGCCTAGGGAATAAATGGAAGGAACTTTGTATCAAAATTTTCGAATAAAACTCTTCATGATACTTGCTTGCATCATAGAGCCATGTAGAAAATCCCAACCAGGAAACAACAGTTCTTAACAGGAGAATGAAACATGCTTTTTTCTCCTGCTTTATTTTGTAGTGGCCATTTATTTTACATAGTCTGATAAAGTCTTTGGATTAGGGGATCTGTGTTGGTTATTGTTTTCTTATATATGATTTTATGCTGTAAATATTCAATATTTGTCAGGTCCCTTCCATTTCATCCCCCCCCCCCGCCCCCGCTTTATTTTTGATAGGCCAAAATTACTAATTATTTTTAAGTTCTCATCTGTTTGTTTATATATATAGGTAAAAATGGATGATACTTTGTGACAGAATTTGGGTCTGAGTCTGTGGTGTAATTCTAAGTGACATTGTGTAGTCCTTATGTTTCTAACTGATTATGGTTTAACAGAAAGGTTTTGATGTAAAAGCAGTTACAGTTGGTTTTGATTTAACTCAGTGTATATTATCTGGTGAAAATGTTCTGAAGTGACTTGCAGGCCTTTGGATGACGATGCAGATAAGATTCTGCTTTGTCTGTGCTGTGTTTTAGGTACGAGCAGGACAGCGGGCACGACAGCGGCAGTGAGGACGCCTGTGTTGATTCTTCGCAGCCCTTTACGTTGGTTACCATAGGTATGAAGAAAGTCTTTATTCCCAAGTCACCCACTTCTTCTAATGAACCTGAAAATAGAGTCCTTCCCATGCCAACAAGTATAGGCGTTTTCCTCGACTGTGATAAAGGCAAAGTGGCTTTCTATGACGTGGATCACATGAAATGCCTCTATGAGCGCCAGGTGGACTGCTCACATATGATGTATCCAGCGTTTGCCTTGATGGGCAGTGGAGGAGTCCAGCTCGAAGAATCCATCTCAGCCAAGTACCTGGAATACCAAGAGAACATGTAGCCTGTGCATTTGGTGTGATTTAGGATGGAGAACGTGAGCAGAATACTGCCTCGGTGTTCGCCTTCGTAACTAATTACATATCATCTGAGTGTTGTGTCACCACACTTATTTGTTGTGTATGTTTCTTCTTCAAACACAAAACCTAAGCAGCCTTTCTGCCTTTCACAAATGCTGGGGAGGGACGTTCTTTCCTAGTTAACACTGAGATGGGTGACTGGACTTTCTTTTTTATGCACAGGAACTCTAATTTATTTGTTTCAGCTTGTGTAGCTGATACTTAGACATTCCTTGTTTTGGGCTGGGGGGGAAGGGATCCAAAAGTATTTATTACTCATCTTCTGTGTTTGGTTTTTCATTTTTGTATCATGTTTATGTCCTCAGAGAAGATATTTTTTAAATGCCTTATGGATAGAAAGTAGTACTAAGCATGGTGTTGTGCATTTGTTTTTAATAGGAAAACAGATATAGATAGATAAAATGAAAAAGGCCTTAGAAATAGTAGTATATTTAAATTGAAAATTATGTATTTAAGAATATATTGCCTAGAAAATGAATGCTACTGTTTTTTTTTTTTTTTTTTTTTCTGAGACCACAAACTGTAAGGACATTTTAAAGAGTTTTCTTGGCTGGTAATGCCCGTACTTGCATGTGTAAGAAACATGGTTTATTGCAGGAAACACAGAATTCTTGGCTAACACATGAAGCTTTTCACTTCGTATGATTTTTTGGGAAATTTTTTTCTTCAATTTTTTTTTTTTTTTACTCTGTGAGCATATTTGAGCTTATATCAAATATTTATTTTTCATAAATACTAGTGACAATAACGATGCCATTCTTTTGCTTTTTGTGTTTTGTAATTTTCATTTTGGGACACAAATATTACATATCAGATTGTCCTGGTTTATGTTTACATGTTTGAAAACTTCACAATATATTTTCAGTGTCATTAAATATATTATAAAATGTGAAGTAACTATCTGGTCAGTTGTATGGCATTTTCTATGGCTCATTGGTAATAAGCATTTATTATATAAGGAAATAAAAGTATAGATTTGTTTAGAAATAATAACTGAAATCATAATGACTGTGTATACCCTTCTTAAAAGTCAAAAGTTCTTTGAAGAATTACATTTTATCTAAATTTTATCCTCATTTTTGAAAGATACTCTTTTTTGGGTGGTTTTATTTAAACTGGTTAGTTTTTTTAAAGTTAGAGTATTCAGAAACTAGACTGTTAACTATATTTAGCGTTAATCATTTCGGAATTCTTTTGATACATTTTAATTGACTAACCAAAACTCTTAGCTCTGGCTTTTTTGTTGTTGTTATGTACATATACTAATGGAAATTATTCAGGTTGGTAGCACTAAATTAGTACCTTTTCCCCCAAACCCAAGAAGGAAATATCATGGAGAGTTCCAGTGTTTAGTAAGCTTTGTTCCTTTCCCAACTGTGAATAGCACTTTATGACATAGGCTGAACTAAACAAATATGCAGTGTTACGTGGATCGTTGTGCAATAAAGCTGCTAACGTCACACATATGGTGATGTCTGATAGTCTCAAGCCTGTGAAGCGCATATCATGTAGACATTTTAAATATAAAGCTTTAATAGGGATAGGAAAGCCACGTAAAACATTGTATGCTGCTGCTGGTGCTGCTAAGTTTCAGTTGTGTCTGACTCTGTGCGACCCCATAGATGGCCGCCCACCAGGCTCCCCCGTCCCTGGGATTCTCTAGGCAAGAACACTGGAGTGGGTTGCCATTTCCTTCTCCAATACATGAAAGTGAAAAGTCAAAGTGAAGTTGCTCAGTCGTGTCCGATTCTTAGTGTCCCCATGGACTGCAGCCTACCAGGCTCCTCCGTCCAGGGGATTTTCCAGGCAAGAGTACTGGAGTGGGGTGCCATTGCCTTAGTTGCATATAAATTGTTCTCTTGAACTTCTTTCATTTTTAATAAAAATTAAAAGTAAGTCAAATGTCATTATTGAAGTTTGCATTCCAGGAGTTCTCAGTAGGTTTATATGGAAAATAGAAGCAGTGTATGAAAAGATGTTTGACTGAATATATTAACCTAGAGGTAAAGTTCTATTTAAAATTATTTTGGGCATTTGCTAGCTTTAATTCTTGTGGAAGTGATCATTAGAAAAGCTTAACATCAACAGGGACTCTTGAATAATGCAGAATTAGGGGGGAGTCCACTCTGCATGCAGTTGAAAATCCCAGTGTAACTTTATGATTGGCCTTTTGCATCCTCGGTTCTACATCTAAGGACCCAACCGACCGGGGATTGTACAGTACCATAGAATGTGTTCATTATAAGTGGACCCATGCAGTTTAAACCTGTGTTGTTGAAGGATCAACTGTCTAAACTGATCAGTTTGTCTAATATTTCTTTTTTAAAAGTTATCTATTGTTTCTGACTGCTCTGGTTCTTCAGGGTGGCACGTGGGTGCTTCTCCTGACGTGGCTCACGGGCCCCGGAGCATACAGGCTTCGGTAGCCGTGCCACGTGGGCTTAAGGCCCCTGGCGTATGGGGTCTCAGTTCCCCGATCTGGAAGCAAATCCGAGTCCCTGGCACTGGAAGGCACTTTCTTAACCACTGAACCACCAGAGAAGTCCCATCATATTTCTTCTTTGATCTAAAGTAGGTCAGATACTTTTTAAGATGAGTAGCCCCCTCTGTTCACATTTATACTGTTGGGTTATGAGGCTCTGGTAGTTAAGTCTGAATTGCAATGAATTGTTACTCATGGTTGATGGGTCTTAATTTTAAAATAAATAAGAATATATTCTCATATTCACAACTGCTTTCTTGAAAGTAGTAGAAATCAGACTACTTCTGGGGGATTGAACGCCATCTGAACCTGTTACTCTTCTAAGAGCCCCCGCCATCTGATAGCCCCTGAGAATGCACACTGTGTGGGAATAGAATCAGTCATTGGATTGCTACAGGAAGCAGTTGTGAACTAGTGTTGTGGGTAGGAATACTCTTAAGAAATGATGTTCCACCAGACAGATTTGCATTCATTTTAAATGAGTTTTACCTGCTTATGGGAATAATATCATATAAGAGTTGGAGGGTGTCTTGGGACTTGAATTAAACTTGAAGGACTTTTTTTCCAAGTTTGAATCGGAACTATGTCATTTCATCGAAGTCTTGGACTCCTGCTCTTATTAGACGCTATGCTGGGTAAAAAGTGAACGAGACAGTCTGGTTTGGTTCCTGCCTTTAGGAGCTTACTTTCTAGGAAGGAGAGATGATAAAAAATGAAAGGGACCAAGGGGTGCTGGAGGTGGGAGCTAATTCTCGATTTGTGGTCAGGGAAGCCCCTCTGAGGAGGGTGATAGGAGTCTGACACTTGATCTCCAGGAGCTGGTCGGTGTACGAAGGGCTGAGTGCTGAGCATGTTAGGTATAGTGAACATGAAGTGCAAAAAGGCTTTGAGATAATAGAGTTCTGGCGGTAATAGAATTGCCCTAGCTGGTTCAGTTGAAAAGAAGTTAATAGAAGAGTTGCTTAGAGATACGGGCAGCCTTTAAGTCGTGAGATAGCTGGCATGAGCTAGCCACAGCTTAAAGCCATTACCGCACCTGGAGCAAGAGGACAAGGGGAAATAGTGTTACTAGATCCCAGGGAGAGGGTGAACGGGAAGGGAGGGTCGCCATGGAGGCAGCTGTCGCCACGGGTGCGTGCCAGGCAGGGAGGGGAGGAAGACATACCATCCTCCGGATCAGCTGGGCTGCCTACTGACCAGGCCCGACTGGCCGCTGCTGGTGCCGTCTGCAGAGCTCACCGCCGGCGTCTTCCTGTGGTGGGGGTGGTGGGGGTGGTGCAGGGGGAGAGCAACGGGCAGAGCGGGAAGGAGTTCATTGTCTTCAAGGGAGAAGAGGGGAAGCTATAGGCCACTGTGCTGGCTGCGTAAGTGAGGGCATTTATAATCTGAAATGTAAACGAAAGGAGGCATTTTGATTTCTAAAGACTTAGACAGCTAACGCACTTTAGCCTTTTAGCTTCCTGGTACTTCTCTTCTTTGCTGCCTGTTCTTTACTGTGATGTGATTCTAATGATGTTGCTTTTTTTCCCCGAGTTTGCTATCTCTTGTCTGAAATACCTTTGAATAGGGAAGAATAATTAAGTGTGATTGTTAAGAAAAAAAGTTTCCTTGAAGCTCTGGGCTACACTGATGCCTGCAGGTAGAAGTAAGTTTGTAACATACTGTCAAAATAAAATTGAAATGTGCTGTAAGTGAATTTTAGACTATAGACTACCCGTGGATACTAAAAATATTTTTAATAAAATTATTTCCCTTTTTTAAAAGGTGCATTTATTTATCTTATCTGAACACAATGGTTTATTAGTTTTTCAAATGCCCTATTGCATATTTTTAGAAGACCTAAAAAAGTTCCTTGGCTTTGTTTTTGTTGGGATGTGGTTGAGCTGAGTTTGAATCTCTGCTCACTGGCCAGATTATATGACTGTTTCCGAAGATCTGCTTGCTTTTCTTCCAAGTCTTGGTCTCATTCAAAGACTAAATCTTTTAAGTGCAGAGGTAATATCCTTTGGAATAGTGTACCTGTTCTGTGGTACTAAAACTGTTGGAGCAACATTGATTTTCTTTTCTTGGTAGAGTGGTGACTACTCTTTAGCTGCTGTAGAAATGTTTTCTCTCTCTTAAGGAATAGCTATATATCTCCAAAATAATAAGTGCAAGGTTTATAAAGTTAAATAATAGTAAAACATGCTTAACAAAACCCAGAGACCTCCCGAACCCCCACCTGTACCCCTTCCAGCTCCCTAGAGTCAGTGAGCTTGACTCTTATTTGTTTCTTCTGTATTTATAGTAATGTTCATTTTCTCCTAATATGAGAGATTCCTTCCTTACCAACATCCTGTAATACTGAATGAAGCTTTTAGCTCTCTAAGTAAACGTTGCTCCATATTCAGCTAAGTAGGTCTGCTACGTCTGCCTTTCTTGTACAGCTCTGTTTTTCTCTTGGAATTAATAATTGCCTGTTTTGTTGACTTAATTTTCTTTTGCTGTCTGTCTAGCTAAATTGTCCTACCTCTTTCAAAGATTTGTAAAATGCCTCTGATATGGCAATTCCAGAGGTCAAACATATTTCTGTGTTTTTCTTTTTCCTGAGGAATCAGCTAGAGCTGTGTCCTCCTGCTCCAATGTAGACTGCTTGGTTCCTGGGCCTGCTATGAACACATAGCTCTTTTGGGGCTTCCCTTTGCCTTTATGCTAGGAATAACCCATCCTTCTAAGTTGAAGCCCATTTCCTGGATCCCATGTTTTTCTTGTAATTGATTTATGCCCTCATTTTATAAGTAAGTATAAGTAAGTATCTTGAAAGATGGTTCAGGGAAGGTAGAATTTTTGGAAATCTTGCATTCTAAAATTTCTTTATTCTAACCTCCCACTTAACTATTCGAAATAATTCTCCTGTTTTTCAAGGAACTTGTATCTGGTGAATAGATCAGTATTTGATAAAATTGGGGCATTTTAAGACACTGTATGACAGCTTAATTTGTTTTACCTATTTGAAATCTTTGTACCCAAATGCTCCCTCCATTTTTAAGCACATCTGACCTAAGTGGAAATATTTGTATTACAGAAGTTATTTTGCTGGTAAAATTTCTTGGGTTACCAGTTCTGCCCATAACTTTGACGTGTAAGCATTTGAATTCCTTCTTGAAGAGTCCCTAATACTAAGCAACTTTCATTTTCACTTAATACACCCTAAAACTGTTGAGTGACAGAGAACATTTAAAAATATTGTACATCACGGCATCTAAAGGGTGATATGTCTAAGAGCAGTTTATAGGTATGGAGGAAAGGGGAGGACTCCATGAGCAAATAAGTTTGGCTGATACTCCATAAATTTCAGTTAGCTACTTGATGTGTTTTTGACTGCAGGAATTTTCCCAGCGTTTACTGCCTGTTGATTTGGCTCAGTCTCACAGAGAATTCTGTGGATCACGTGGACACAGCAGCAGTGGTTACTGTGAATTTTTGGCTTGGACTTATATCTGAGATTTGTCATTTAACAACTGTATGATCTTAGACAAGCTCATAACTTGTAAGCTTTATCTTATCTGTAAGATAGTTCTAGTGCCATGTACTGAGGCTCAATGATGTACACAAAGTACTTAACACAGTGACTTGTATACAGTAAGTACTTATATATGGTGGCTTCACATACACATTCTGCTTTTAAATAGCACTTGTGAAATAGAATTTAACTTTATAAAGTTAAATTTTATAAATTTTTTAAATTTATAAAATCTTTTACAAATGATAGAAATATATTCAAATACAGAATTGTACTAGGGAAGTCTTAGAGTTTTCAGCTGCTATTATTTGCTTATCAAGTTCAAAACCAAACTGGAGAGGTACAGTGGTCCCCCCTTATCCACATGGAATGTGTTCCAAGCCCCTCTGGATGGCTAAAGCTGCAGATAGTGTTGAACCCTATATATATATTTTTTTTTCCTGTACATACATACCTACTGTAAAGTTTAATTTATAGTCACAGTAGGAGAATAACAACAAACAACAATAAAATATAACATTTGCAACACTGTGTGTACTTAGTTGCTCAGTTGTGTCCAGACTCTTTGTGACCCCAGGCTCCTCGGGATTATCCAGGCAAGGAATGCTGGAGTGGGTAGCCTCTCCCTTCTCCAGGGGATCTTCCCAACCCAGGGATTGAACCCAGGTCTCCTGAACTGCAGGTGGATTCTTCACCATCTAAGCCACCAGGGAAGCCCCTTTGTAACACTGTCCTGTAATAAAAGTTACCTGAATGGTTCTCTCACAGTATCTTATTTTCCTGTGCTCATCCTTCTTGTGAGATGTTAAAATGCCTACATGATGAGATGAAGTCATGTGATTGATGGAGGCATTGTTAATATCGCTAGGCTGCTGTTGATCTCCTGATTCTGGATGTCTGGTGTGGACCGTGTTGGTGGTTGAGGGTTCTGGGCAGGGGGCAGCCAGCCAGCATGAGTACATCCCTGTTGCTCAAAGCAGCACAGTTGAAAACTCATGAATTGTTTCTGTCTGGAATTTTCCATTTAATATTTTGAACTCTGGTTAGCTGTGGGTAACTGAAAAAGCAAAACTGTGGCTGAGTGGGGGACTATTGTTTATGAATAATTCAGCCAGTAAGATAGTTTTCTGTGAGATCAAGATAATATGGTCCATGTGTTTCTTTGCTTGTTACTTAATGGGCGAGAGAACGTAAAAACACAAAGGAAAAGGGCTCGTAGCCTGTGTCGCTGCTACAGGGTCTCAGATAAACTCAGTTCACATCTTTCAGTGTGTCCTGGAACCTTGTGAAGGTGAAAGTGAAGTCTCTCAGTCGTGTCCGACTCTGCGACCCGTGGACTGTAGCCCACCAAGCTCCTCTGTCCATGGGATTCTCCAGGCAAGAATACTGGAGTGGGTTGCCATTTCCTTCTCCAGGGGATCTTCCTGACCCAGGGATCGAACCCAGGTCTCCCACATTGCAGGCAGACGCTTTAACCTCTGCACCACCAGGGAATCATGTTAATTAAAATGCAGCATGCACAGGGCTTCCCAGATGGCGCTAGTGGTAAAGAACTCATCTGCCCATGTTAAGAACTGTGGGTTTGATCCCTGCGTGGGGAAGATCCCCTGGGGGAGGGCACGGCAACCCGCTCCAGTACTCTTGCCTAGAGAATCCCTTGTAGAGAGGAGCCTGGTGGGCTGCAGTCCATGGGGTTGCAAAGAGTCGGACACGACTGAAGCCACTTAGCACAGGACAGCACACGTGTATTTCAGGGCAGTGCTTCTCCAGTGTCAACGTGCCTGAGGGCCACCTGGGGGCCTCATTAAAATGCAGATTTTGATTTGGGAAGGCTGAGAGGGAGCTTAAGAGTCTGCATTGCTAGCTGGCTCCAGGTGAAGCCAGCTTCCACAGACCACAGTGTGAATAGCCGGATGTCCAGAGCAGGACGCGACTAAGCAGAGCCCAGCCCAGCCCAGCGAGCAGGATGGCTCCTCTCTGCGAGTACAGCTGGGGAGCCCCGGGGTAGAAGAAACTATAAAACATAAGGCAGTTTACAGTGAAAGTTTAGCAGTCTCAGCGCAGCTGGACTGGGAATTATCATCTGAGTTCGGCTTCATGAGATTTACAGGTAAATCTTTATGTGTTAAAAGAAGCTTTGAATCGACGACTCCACACTTGGTCACATATTCAATTGAAATTTCCAAGCTACTGAGCTTTACGGTATTAAGAGTGATTTTGGGCTTCCCAGATTAAGTCCATGGGTTACAGAACCCATCCATTTAAAACAAACCAGCTGAACTCAACACGCGTCTTTGAGAATGTATCTTATGTAAAATTGCTTGATCCTAAACTAAGATCATGGCATCTGGTCACCCATCACTTCATGGCAAGTAGATGGGGAAACAGTGGAAATAGTGGCTGACTTTATTTTTCTGGGCTCCAAAATCACTGTGGATGGTGATTGCAGCCATGAAATTAAAAGACGCTTACTCCTTACACCTGCTTTTGGCAGAGAACTCGAATTCTGGTTCTGGTCTGGTCTGATTTCTGGTAGGGCTGAGTTCCAGTCCTCCCTTCTCTGGAGGCCCAGGGAAAAGTCCCATAACACCTGGGTATCTGTAGGTGGCAGGAGACGTCTGTAAAGCCACCCCTTTTGCCCCCCCCCCATCTCCTCCCCCATCTTTCAACTTGGCTTGCTTTCCTCCCTTGAAATCTTTGATGTTAGTACTTGGATCTGAAGTTCTGTGTCTCTATAGGAGGTTTTCTGAGAGACTGTATTCTTGTATTTAAGGGCTTCCCTGGTGGTGCAGAGGTTAAAGCGTCTGCCTGCAATGTGGGAGACCTGGGTTCAATCCTTGAGTTGGGAAGATCCCCTGGAGAAGGAAATGGCAACCCACTCCAGTATTCTTGCCTGGAGAATCCCATGGATGGAGGAGCTTGGTGGGCTACAGTCCACGGGTCGCAGAGTTGGACATGACCGAGTGACTTCACTTTCACTTTCTCCTTGGAAGGAAAGTTATGACCAACCTAGACAGCATATTAAAAAGCATAGACGTTACTTGGCCAAAAAGGTCCGTCTAGTTAAGGCTATGGTTTTTCCAGTAGTCATGCTTGTATGTGAGAGTTGGATTATAAAGAAAGCTGAGTGCCAAAGAATTGATGTTTTTGAACTGTGGTGTTGGAGAAGACCCTTGAGAGTCCCTTGGAGTGCAACGAGATCCAACCAGTCCGTTCTAAAGGAGATCAGTCCTGGGTGTTCATTGGAGGGACTGATGCTGAAGCTGAAACTCCAATACTTTGGCCACCTGATGCAGAGAACTGACTTATTTGAAAAGACCCTGATGCTGGGAAAGATTGTGGGCAGGAGGAGAAGGGGACGACAAGGGTGAGATGGATGGTATCACCGACTCAATGGACGTGGCTTTGGATAGACTCTGAGAGTTGATGATGGAAGCTTGGCATACTGCAGTTCATAGGGTCGCAAAGAGTCGGACACGACTGAGCGACTGAACTGAACCTTTGCTCCTTGGTAATACTAGAGTGAGGTAACTGCAAAATACATCCACAATTAGCTAAAAGATTTGTTAGAAATTTGTTATCATTGACTGCTGTATTCTTGGAACTGTGCTTACAACTATGTGTATATATATGTATATATGCTTACGACTGTATATAGACCTTATTTTAATTCTCATAACTTTCATAAGAGTGTTTTATCTATTTTACAAGTAACCCCCCCTAATGTCTCAATGCTAGTTGGTGGCAGAGGGGGATTTGAACTCAAACCTTACTACAAAATCTAAATATTGAACCGTTATCTAACTTTCTTGTTAAGCTCACGTAAATGTTGAAGAATGTTTGTAAATAAAATGACAATAATTGAAAAAAATAAATTCTGCCGCCAACTCTTAGAAAAGTTTTAAATGACTCTATAGCATTTAATTGTTGGATCTTGTTGAGGTCCTTTAGTGGACCAGAACCTCGTGGTCTGGAGTCGACCGATAAGAAAGTAAAGGAGAGAAAAAGAGGCTGATATTCCTTGGTTTACACAGAAAGCCAGTAAAGCCCCTGCACGGGGCTTGCTTTGTTCACGAAGGCCTCAGGCTCCCTCTCGATGGGGTGAAGGTGCAGAGCGCCTTCTGGAGAGGGTCTTAGAAGCCCGGGCAGGAAAGTGAACTCAGAGAGCCTCTGCGCTCCAGGGGATCAGCCTGAAAAATAGAGGGAGAGAGAAAGAGAGAGAAAGACATGGGGACCAGAGCTCTGATGGAGCAAAGGTGTTTTAATCAACATGGTGTGGGCATATATACCGTCTTACAAGGTAGTTATTCTCAGCAAAGATAAAGATTAAAATTCCAGACTTACAAAACATAGGCGATCCATATTAAAGAGAGAAAGAGTTGTAAACAATCACTTTTACCATATGGTTCACAAGAAGGAAGAGGGTACTTATCACTATATAGAAACACTAATGAAGGAAATGCCTGGATTCCTCAGCCCCAGGGAGAGGCTTGCCTCTCTCAATTCCTGAGTATTCAGGAATTAATAAGGAACAGAGAATTCCTGACAGATCCAGAGCAGCACACAGGAAGCCTCCTGTTAAATGCTTCCTGACGGGTTTACCTATTTTACAAGTAACCTCCCTAATGTCTCAATGCTAGTTGGTGGCAGAGGGGGGTCTGAACTCAAACCTTACTACAAAATCTAAATATTGAATCGATATCTAACTTTCTTGTTAAACTCACTTAAATATTGAGGAATGTTTGTAAATAAAATGATGACAATAATTGAAAAAAATAAATTCTGCCATCAACTCTTAGAAAAGTTTTAAATAACTCTATAGCATTTAATTGTTGGATCGTTAGATTTTCTAGTCTTTGCTCTTGTTCATGTTGCTTTGAAGAATGTCCTTGGTACAGGGGTTTCAAAGTGATGACTCCATGAGGAATGTACCTATATATATATATATATATATATTTTTTTTTTTCCTCCTCTGTAATGCGAAAAATGCCTATCTTGTAAAGAAACAAAACTTGAATTTGAACATTTTTCTGCTTTGGGGCAGGGCATATACTTTGCATTTTAGGGTCACATCTAACCTTTGTAACTTACCCTGCCTCTGAAAGCCTTTGAGTTTTTCAAGGCTCATATAAAGTTTTGAAGAGATGTTGTTATCATCTTGGAAGATGAGAAATAATCAATCTTTTCAGTATTTTTAGTAGACTCAGCTTTTATGTGTTTTTGAGAGAAACCATGCCTAAGTTGGTGTTAACACAAATGGTTTGATAATTCTGCTGATAAAGAAATCATGTTCATAGGTGATTTTCAGTTTCATGGTTGGAGTTACTAGATTCCAGCTAAGGAAAAGCTCATTATCTGCAAAGAGATGTGTGTACTTTGGTGACAGTTCTCAAATCTGTGTTTATTCATTATTTGCTTTGTCTACAACACCCCATGCCTTTCCCTTTCCCCTGAAATAGAAGTTGCTTCAGAAAAGAATTTAATCTGTGTGTAGTCTTGGTTGAGTTCTTTGAGATAATTTCCCTAACTCCTCCAAAGCTCTTTTTGTTTCCTCAGTTTTAATTCAACCATCTGCTACAACCACTTGGCTACAGTTTTTCAGCTGTCCACAGTCCATTTAGTTAGTAAATTACTATGTATGTATGTAGTTAGAAAAATTACTGTATACTTCAAAGGGTCATTTGTGAAACTAGAAAAGCTTCCGGTCTGTATTAACTTTATTCTCTCTATATGTTAGCATTCCACTGATGTACGGTTTAATTTAGGGACAACTGAAATGAAAAAGGCATTGATTAAAACAAATCACATTGAAGATAGTCAAAAATATTTTGATGGTGGAGATAAATGTTACAATTATTTGAATCAGGTTTGTCGGTTCCTAATCTCGTAATGTAATTGACTCACCTGGACCTAACTTATGGCTTTTAATAGTCTTGAATTATGTTGACCCATAAGTGTGAATTTTTTCCCCCAATTGATCAGTTTCCTAAGGATATTTCCAAGTCTTTCCCATCCAGACTCCCTGTGAATAGGGACATGAGCACTTAGGTGGCTTTAGATGGGAATGTAGACATCTGCGAAATCTGTTCTTGTATTAATAGAAGACAGCAGTACGCCAAAAAACGCAGACTGAAGGATAGGTTCCTACAGGTACTGTGAAAATAACTGAAGTTAGGCTGCCTCTCCTGGGCTCCTGTCCTAAAAGATTGGATTGCAAATCAGTTAATTTGAAGAGATTAGATCTTTTATAAACAATTAAGTCTTTGGAGGAAAACAGAGAATCTGAATCATGGCGTTTTTCTGCTGCTGACATTCTGGGAGAGAATCTTGAGTCATTTTGGACCATCTGTGTTTGCTCTGAGTGTTTAGGACTTTGTAATTCCAAACTCTGAATTGAATAAGACTGGAAGCAGAGTGGGGCCCTGACTCATACATCATCTTAATCCCTTTGGTGCTCTCATCTTTGACCTGGCTTCAGTCATGGTTCCATAGTTTATTACCTCCAGCCTGTATCTCTCCTCTATTTCCCGGACCATTTATATAACCGCCTACTTGCCATGGACAAGTCAGGTGTCTCAAGAGTCCCTCAGAACTAAAACTAAGCTACAGTTTCCCAGGGCTCTTGACCCTTGCCTCCCCAACCAAGCAATTCATTTTAAAAGGAGAGCTCAGTTCAGTTCAGTCGCTCAGTCGTGTCCGACTCTTTACGACCCCATGAATCACAGCACGCCAGGCCTCCCTGTCCATCACCAACTCCCGGAGTTCACTCAGACCCATGTCCATCGAGTCAGTGATGCCATCCAGCCATCTCATCCTCTGTCGTCCCCTTCTTCTCCTGCCCCCAATCCCTCCCAACATCAAAGTCTTTTCCAATGAGTCAACTCTTCACATGAGGTGGCCAAAGTACTGGAGTTTCAGCTTTAGCATCATTCCTTCCAAAGAAATCCCAGGGCTGATCTCCTTTAGAATGGACTGGTTGGATCTCCTTGCAGTCCAAGGGACTCTCAACAGTCTTCTCCAACACCACAGTTCAAAAGCATCAATTCTTCAGTGCTCAGCCTTCTTCACCAGTCCAAGTCTCACATCCATACATGACCACAGGAAAAACAATAGTCTTGACTAGATGGACCTTTGTTGGCAAAGTAATGTCTCTGCTTTTGAATATGCTATCTAGGTTGGTCATAACTTTTCTTCCAAGGAGTAAGCGTCTTTTAATTTCATGGCTGCAGTCACCATCTGCAGTGATTTTGGAGCCC